>JAVCKU010000001.1:203152-219169 GCA_032273985.1 Hypsolebias coamazonicus
TTTAACTCGCAGGTTCAGTTTCTACAGGAAATCAAACAGCTCTGAGCCTGTTTTCTTTGGCTTTCACACTGCAAACATACGAATGGTTACGGATGTTCTTTGTTTTAAAAATGGATGCAAGTCTTTTTTCTTTTTCTGAGCCACATGCATTTTTTTTCTGGCATGTATAGTACATGTCATAAAGTTAAGTCTGGTCCTCTGGACATTCAAAAACAAAACAAAACAAAAATTGTAGAAATGTTTAGTCTTTCATCCTAAAGAATGAAAAAAGAAACAATTCTACAATTTTTGTTTTGTTTTGTTTTTTTGGATGTCCAGAGGACCAGACTTCACTTTTTTAGATTTTTCTACATGGATTATTGAGCATGATATAGTACATGTCAGTTTTTTCTCTGGCTCAGCCCCTTTACAGTCGATGTTTGTTGCTCAGGAGGACTTGGTTTCTTCCAGTGTCAGGAAGTGTGATGGTGTGTGGCTGCCATCAGTCGGTGAACAGAAGGAACATCCTGGGTTTCTTTCCATCCTTCACAATAAAACAATGCAAATGTCCTGAGGGGACTTCTTTTTACGGATTGTGAAATATATACCTTTGGGACTTTAAGAGTTTTATTAGAAGTAATTTAGAGTGATCAATTAATTTTTAATTAATTAATTAATTAATTAATTTATTTATTTATTTATATTAAAAAAACAACATCTTAGTTTAAAAATTACTCCTTGCTTTTTTATGTATTGGTATTTTTGATATATTTATTTTAATTTTACTTTTTTATTGTTTTAGAATGAGAATAATTGTATTTTTTTGTTTGTGTATTTAATTGTAGGTTGGTGTGGAGGTTAGTTTTTTTTTTTTTTTTTAAGTTGCAATGGTTTAACCAGTAAAAGTTTGCCTGTGAAATGGCTCCCTCTAGTGGTAATATGTGAATGTCACAAAGATGCAAAATATATACTGTACAGTACTGTACTGTATTTTCTTTGCAGGTGAAAATATGTCATTAGTACAAATTGAACATAGAAACTTTAAAGCCTCCCTTTTTTGTTCCTGTGTGCCCATAGCTTTCAGTTGATCTCTTTTTAATAATTTAAAATGCATATCTTGAGTTTTGTTTGTTCAGATTTTCTGTGGCACCACTGTGGACTGGATATGTGGCAATAAAGCACTCGTTTGAAATAAACAAATCTCAAACAAAACAAATGACATTAAAATATTTTATTCCCAAACAGATTCTAATTATTAAACCAATTACACTGCATCAAATGTTCTTGAAATTACTGTATTTAGGACATTTTATTCTGAATTTTAAAAGCAACTTAAAGTCATTAAACACTCCTAAATAGCCAAAGACCTAGCATTCTTTGGAGGAATGCACGTTGCCTATAATAACATAAATTTTAACTCATTTTTTTGTCAACTTGACTGAGTTATAGTTGTTTTTGTGTTAGCTGTTGAGACCATCTTTAAATGGGTTTAATCCTAAAGTTAATCAGTTATAGTTTTGTTTTTTCTCGCTTTTTTTAATTCACTTTTTTTTGCAACAAGAATGATTTCAACAGTTAATGCAAGCTTCAAATTAAGATCTTGCACAATGGGAAGCACTCAGATTTTGTTTGAGATTATACTTAGCTACTAAGACATTAAATGTTAGCTCAACTGACATAGTTTTGGCCATTTCTATGTTTGCTAACTATGAATGCAGAACATCACAAATCACCTTTCCTGCTCTAACTGACTCGGATGCTGTTATAGCATAAAAAAAGAATATTTCATCAAAAATAAACTATAAAATCCTTTTGGCTTTAAGATTCCTGCTTGAAAGTGTTTCTCTTTGTTGACAAACGACATGGTGAAATATTGTGTTGAAGGAGGAGGCCAGCTGGTCCGGCTCAGACGTTTGCAGCAGGTTTTCATGAAGGAGTTCCAGGTCTGAGCTGAACGATCATCTATTCTGGTGTCAGTTCTGCACAAGAGCAGGACGGCTGAAACTGATGGATCGGTTGGCAAACAGGCTGAAACGAGCTGCGTGTTCCTGCTGCAACCATCCTTTAGGAAAGAGATTTGAAGCTTTTTGTTGGCTGTGAAGGACATTAACAATAAAAATGATGTGAAACTGAATCTTTCTGAGTGTAGCCACGTGGGGACTATTTTCATAAAGTCCAGCTCTGTTTGTTTACCCCTTAGTTTCCACTGGAGAGCACTTTAAGTCCTGCTTGTGATCCTTGTTGGCACAAGTGCGATCAGAATTTGCATCCCTGCTGTTAACATGTTTTCATGTCGATTCCTGCCACAAACTCTCTGTCATAGTTTGAGCTTTAGTTCTTGCAGTCATTTCAGACATTAGTTACTCTCACTGCCTGTCTCCCATTATTAACCAGCATGCTTAGTCTTCTCTTTGTGTCCTGTTGTCTTTGGATACCACAAGTTGAAGTGTTTAAACATGATTTTGCCTCCTGTGTGTCTGAATTTGTCTCCTTCTACAAGCAACATCTGGGCCAGTTAATGTGTTTTCTTGGTGCAAATCAAATGACTAAGAATCAAGATTCAGATGAAGTAGACAAAATTTAATAACAATCACTATTATCTTTTAAACACCTTAAAGAGATAGTTCAGAGCTTTTGATATTGGGTTCTGTGGGAAGGTTATGAACAATTAGTATGTTACCTGTTGTAGATGTCTCTTTGAACAAATTCAATCTACAAGTTGTTCATGAAACACTATTTTATAAACTTTTACATTGCCATCACTAGGCCTGTCGCGATAAACAATAAATCAATTAATCGCATGATGAATGAAAATTATCGACCTCAATTTTCATTTACTGGCTTTATCGTTTCTTCGTGTCTCTCTCTATTGAAGCCACTGGATGACAAAAGGCTCAACTCCGGTGTTCTTTACTGACCCCTCCCTTTCTCTTGTCTCTTTAAAATCTGTTTTAACTGTCCAAAATCATGTTATTGGATCGTTAAAAGCTAAGCTACAAGCTAAACTAACAGGTTGACCTCGGGAAAAAAACTCCGTCTTGTCGAAGCTCCAAAATTCAACCAGCGCCTTCATGTAAAAGGTTGTTTTTCCCTGCAAATCTGAGAACTTGTTTAATTATTATTATTTTTTTTTTAATTAAAAGCTTTGTGTGAAAAATACTATGCTTAAGAGCTCAAATCACAGAGCGTACGCATGTCACCATGTCAGCCCATGTCATGTCACGGGCCCTCCCTGTTCAACTATCCATCCTTTGGTTCAAACAGTCTCATACTTCCACCAAGTGGTCAAAAAAGGTACTACACGCTAAACAAATCAACATTTCTTCTCAAATTTGACAATTAATTATTGTTAAATTTCAAACAATATTATAATTTATCGAAATAATTTTTGAGACAATTAATTGCCCAGCAAAATGTGTTATTGTGACAGGCCTAATCACTCTCATTTTACACAGGTGCTATTGCAGAAATAGGATGTTCCTGCTGAAAGTGTCCCAAGCTTCACAGAAAGTGTTACAGCTAGCTGTTGCTATGTAAATAACAACGTGACATGAAACTGACAGCAATATAAAAGTTTATATTACAAAATATGAAGATTTATTATTATTTATAGAGTAGTGTTCACATGAACAGTTGTGAAATTTTGGTTGAAATTAAAGTATTGTTTAAAAGTAGGGTCATTAAAGAGCTATCTTCAACAGGTAAGATATTAACTGTTTACAATTGTTCCATAGTTCCCATAGATTTATTGGGTTCTTTTAGATGCTAATTGATCTAATGTTGGCAATCAATCTGTTCTCATGTTTTCTGCTTGTGTTTATATAGTCACAGTAGCCTGTAAATATACTCTGAGCTCATTTCCTTTTTCATCTCGTTGTTGACAAAGTTCATGGTTTTCCTCTTTCAGACTCTCATGACGCAGTTTTACGGTTCAATTCTGCACCTACAGACGGATATGAGCGAGATGTGGGGAACAAAACTACGATCCGCATAATCAATTCGCAGGTAGGTCAGAGTCTGGCCTTGGGTGACTCAAAAGAAATATCACTTCCACATTTATATGTATTATATCATTAAATTTGTATGTCATGCAGTTCACTGAAAACCTTTGAAGCTTGTGCTTCCTAAGAAATATGTTGCTTAGAAAATATTCACGTAAAAATATTTAAATACACCACACTCAGTTCAAAATGTTAATAAAGTCAAATCTGAGCAGAAGCAGGAGTTCAGAGAGGTTTTCTTGAATAATTCAGAAGTCGTGCTGTGCCCGTGCTAAAAAATAAAAATAAACAGCAGTTTTGTTGTTAACATCTTTAGTCTCAAATGTGAAGGTCCAGTGATTTTATTACAAATGACTGGAGCCCGTTCCAGCACACTTTTTATCTTCAGGTTGACATTATTGTTCAGTGCTGATGTTCTGTTTCATTTTAATTTACTTTTGCCATACCTTTACGCACGTTACATCAATTCTATAAATAAGTAAAATTAATGGAATTTTTCAATTAGTTAGCACTGAATGATTCCTCATGATTTCTATAACCTTTTTTTTTGTAAACTCTACCATTTTTCTCTCTGTGCAACTTAGTTTACATTAAAAATAGTTGTGCAATTTGTGTATCAAATGTCTGACATGTGGTGATGCTATATGTTAAACTCATCTAAAACAATTTGACAGCAGTAGTTAGAATGTTTTGACGTAAATTTCTGTGGAAGGGTTATAAAAGGTTAAAATCTTACCTGTTGTAGATGGCTCTATAAACAACTTCAGTTTAAATAAAAATTAACTCAGTCTCTGTTGGGAAGTTAGTGGAGCGTCCAAGCAGCGCAAGACAAAGTGTCTTTAAAAAAAAAAAAAAAACTTAAGTTTTATAATTACTTTAGAAATATTTGGATGTTCGTGCCAGAAGTGTTCAAGGCTGTACAGGACAATTACAAGGAGTTACAGTACAAGCTGTTTGTTCTTGTACATTACCACATAATTCTTTGTAAATCACTGTGATATGTGAAAGTGGTGGCATTGTAAAGGTTTAAAAGGCACAAGCTGGAGTTTTGCAGAAATCCTCATTTGTTTTGGACACGCTCAAACTAGCCATTTGCTCATCAGTCCAGTCAGAATTAAACTATTTCTCCAAACTGAGGTTGTTCAAACAGCTTTATACCTAGGCCTGTCACGATAAACAATAAATCAATTAATCGCATGATTAATGAAACTTATTAACCTCATTTTCATTTATCAGCTTTATCATTCATTCGTGTCTCTCTCTTTCTACTGAAGACACTAGATGACAAAAGGCTGGACTCCGGTGTTCTTCACTGACCCCTCCTTTTCTCTTTTCTCTTAAAATCTGTTTTAACCATCCAAAATCACATTTGTTGTATTGTTAAAAGCAGCTAAGCTGAGAAGCTAAGCTATGAGCTAAGCTAACAGGCCAACTTCGGGAAAAAAAACTCTGCCTTGTCGAAGCTCCAAAATTCACGGTTGAAGCTCGTGCCTTCGTGTAAAAAGTTGTTTTTCTCTGCAGACAGAAGCTGAGAAATTGTTTACTGATTTTTTTTAATTAAAAGCTTTGTGTGAAAAACGCTTTGCTAAAGAGCTCAAACCACACCCAGCGGCCGCCATTTTGGGAACCAAATAAAGGAAAGAGCGACAGCTCATGTCACGTCAAGGGGCCCCCCTCACATTTTCTTAAACAGACACGCTGCTCGCTCTCTCACTATCCATCCTTCAGTTCAAACAGTCTTATACTGCCATCCGGGGGTTAAAAAAAGGTACCTGTCTGTGAAACCCTTTCAAAGGGTCTAAAATGTTGCTTTGCACTTAGTTAAATTAAGCACAACGTATCATTATACTTCTGTCTTTCTGTTTTTGTTTGTTTTAACAGATTCTGGCAAATCCGACTTATCAGTTCAACACAAGCTCCATCTATAAGAATGTAACTCTGGTGGCCTGGGACCCTGCACCTTACTCTGTTAACTTGCACAAGGTATGTCCCTGAGCTCCACACATCTGTAGATTTTATGGCCATTACAGCCGGGACATTATGCATGAAAACAGAAACACTGGAAACATCTCAAAGGCATTTTGCAAAGACATTGTACAGACATGTTCCTGTTCTTTCTCGTGCTGCCATAGTAACTGACACTGCATGGTTATTTCAAACATGGTATCAGAGCTTATTACCCTTTGCAGTCATCCCTCACTTTATTTCCCACTTTCATACTTGCTGCTTTCTCTCGTTTATCTCTGCCCCATGTGACTTGTACATGCCCTCCATCAAGCTATGACTTTTAATTCCCCACTTATTTTGGTTTTCTTGTTCATCCTTTTTCCACTTTGTGTTCTCCTCGCCATTGTCATTTTTTAATCTTCAAATTATTTTTGCAGGAAATAGCGGGTTGCCACAAGCCAATCAGATGCTTGACTTCTGCTTTTAGATTTTCAAATGAATTTGATTTGTGTTTTCGCTGTGGGTGGTGTTCCTTTTCAATGATTTACATTATTTCTATCTTTTTGTTGTGGAATATCTAAAAATAATGCCCAAGGCTTATTAATTTTCTTTTGCTCTTTTATTCTGATTGGGGTTATGACAGAACGACCCAGCCTTTAACTGCATAATGATTGTCACACCATACAGCATCAAACAGGTCAATGTTGCTAAATTAAAAGTACTTGTTTCAAACCCTGAAATCCAACAGAACAAAAGGTTCTCCTGAACTTCATCAGATGGTGCAGTTTGACAGAGTTTACTCCAGTAGTTTTGCAGATGTGTTGATCTGGAATTCTGAAATGCGGGTACGCACTCACTGTCAACAAAGCACTCTGCTGAATCCACCGTAAGCCAAGTGGAAGCTTGTGTCACCTGATTAATCTACATTTGGCTGGGCATAGATTGTGCAAGCAAACAAATATGGCCGAATTAATGATCTGCTACAAAATTCCTGGAGATGACGGCCATTTTCAGTCATAAATATCTGAAGAGCAGCATTTTTACTGCGCCTAAACAATTTAGTCCCATTGATTAGGTTTTCTAGAAAGAAAAATAAAAGATGGCACATACCTTGTTTTCAAATCAATCAATTTAAATATTTTTAAAAACCCATCAGCAGACTTGACTCACATGTGAGCATAAATACTTACCAACAAATCAAAACTGTCAGACTTTGCGATCCCCAACACCTCTTCCACAGTGACGTGCTTTCAGGGGAAGCACTTCCACACCTGTCATCATGACAAGTAAAATAGTAACAATGATAAGAGAAAATACAGTTGACCACTTACTTGACTGTTCTATGTAACAGTTTTATAAAACTGTTTGCTGAATTATTTCAACACTTCAATGGTCAAAATCACAGAATTTATGCATTGCCTGTTCAAACAATGCGGGGTGAGGCAGTGTAGTGCTGTGGTTCACCTCTGGGGGCGCTGTGTTATATGCAATATAGCCTACTGTATGAAGTAGGCAGTTGGTGCATGCCCTTTGCTGTCTCTCTTGATTTCATCAATATACATGTTTAATTACACATGTGCTGCACATGCTAATGTTCTACAGTCTTTCTAATATATTGAATGAATGTGTGAGACATATTTCTTCTTTCAGTCATATGCACACTGAAAATACACAGGGTGAGGCAGAAAGTACCGTGCCTCACCAATAGGGGGCATTGCTGCCACATAGGGACAATGAAGCAGGTGCTGCTGTGTGTTCTTCTGTTACACAGAGGAGGAGTGTGTAGCAAACAGTACACTCATATAAATTTGTTTA
This sequence comes from Hypsolebias coamazonicus, assembly GCA_032273985.1. NCBI lineage: Eukaryota > Metazoa > Chordata > Actinopteri > Cyprinodontiformes > Rivulidae > Hypsolebias > Hypsolebias coamazonicus. Next base: position 210,895 of record JAVCKU010000001.1, read on the forward strand.
GCCAAAATGGAAGATCATACTGTATCTCAAAACTAAAGGATTTTTCTAAACTCATTCATTTTAAAATAAAGGTAAGATAATACATGTGTTGTTTTTTTTTTTAATGAGAGGAGTATGGAGTTGATTAAAGCATAATTAGATTCCTTTTTAAAAGAAAAAAACAAAATGCTAAATTGAAATATAAACTTCTATTTTGGGTTTGTATATGTGAGCATCTGATTCCAGACGAGTCAATGACTCACCTGTGACAAACCTCACCCCACGTCACTACTCTTCCATGGATGTCGCCATTATTGACCTAATTTTAGTCACTTCGACTTCAGTACTGTACATGTAGTTGGCAGCCGTTCACAGATTTTGCTATTTATTTTTTTTTAATGTAAGAACACATTAACCGTAGAAAAGATAAAAAAGAAATGGGCAGATTTAATTTCTTGCTTTATGATTTATTTTCTTTGACATTGCAGTGAGTAATTTTAACCTCTGCCGTGCACTGATGAATGTTCAAACTAAATTACCGAAGAAAGTTAATCATTTGGCTAGAATTTGCATTTGGAGTTTTGTTCTGTAACCGAGAGAGGACTTGAAACAAAAGGAATGAAAGCAGGAACAAAAGGAGAGAAGTATTTTCTGTTTTAGACTGCTGAGTTTTTTCTAAAGCACGTGACGCTGCAGAAACGTCAAATTCTCTGCAGCTGTTTCCTGTGGTATCAAGAACCAAAAGCCTATAGAACAAGCTGAAGTATGCTGCTGAGGTGCGTTTTCCCGCAGCTTGTAAAGCTTTACAGTCTCATTAGGTGGCCTTCTTTCCTTTTCTTTGAACGTGACTGTGACCTTTACATTTAATTTAGCTTTTGCTTCATTGCCACAGAAGTGTACAAATTCTGCTCAAGATTTCAGTTCAAAATTTTTATCACTCAGCTTTCTAACATGTCTGTTCAGTTTGCCTATTTGATTTTAATCACAAGGACTTATGAAATTATATATTTTAGGTCAAACTGTTTCAAATTGAACTTTTTTTCAGCTGTTTGATATTTTAGCCTGTGACTACAAAGTTATTCAAAAATCAGCCAAAAATTTCAATTTAATAGTTCCAAAAAAATAGCTAACAAAGAATCAAATTTCAATGAAAAATAAATCAAAAGATATATAACAAATTTGGGCCCAACTTAAATGAGGTCAACTAAACTCTAACAAAACTGACCTTCTAATAAAGAAGAGTAACCCAAATCTGCCACATGAGGGAGGCACAACATAATAAAGGGGACAGAAAATACAAATTAGCTAAACACAGCATAAACAAATAAAGCAAAACTTAACTAACTTAGCACAAACAATAGGTGAATATTAAAGTGACAAAATTAACTAACTAAAGCCAAATTTAACAAATAAAGTTCCCTCTCCCCTCAGTATTTTAGAAAAGTGGTATGTTCCAGGCTTCCTCCTCCAGCTGATCTACATTTGCAGCACCTCAAAACAGAAGAACAAGTGTTAGTAAACCATTCAGACAAATATTAACTAAAGTGTGCATCCATCAGAAAATATATGTCTAAATAAAATCAATTAAATAAGTTCTAACACGATGTTGTGGTGGTAGAAGCATCCACCACATAGCCCAAAACACACTCAGTTTCTCCTAGAAGTTGTTAAATGCACATACAATAATCACTAAAACCTTGTTTCAAAGCATTATTTACATGGATCAACTGTCAAAGAATATATCTAATTAGGAGCCACTTCTTCTTCTTCTTCTTCTTTCAGCTTTTTCCTTCTTCTTTCAACTAGTCCATGGGGATTCCTGCCTGACACAAACATATCAATTTATAGTTTTCATAATGACACAGCTTGTTCTGCTAATCTAGACAAAATAATAAAATAAAACACTCTCCAGCCGTGTTGTTGTCAATTTAGAGACACGTGAGGATTTCAATTAAAATTCAGAATGCAGTTTTTCTTGTTTGGACTCTCTCCATCATGATGACTGATGTTAAGTGCCGTCTATCAGCAAGAAGAATAAAGCTGTTGTTTTCTGTTCATCCATTAAAACATGACCAGATTTGTATCTTTTTTATTTTGTTTACACATTATTGTTTAAAACGAGTAATTTAAATTTTTATCTAAAGGTATTATTTTCGACATCAATAAAGCTTCTGAAAACATTTGTATAAAATAACTTTATGATGTTTCACTTGTTTCATGATAATACCTAAGCAGAAAATTTCAGATGAAATTTGAAATGATGCCAAAGCAGCTACTGCATATCTACATATCAAATGTATTCAGTAAAAATTGTAAATTATAATTTACTCTAGTAATAAACTGGGCTGACAAAATGTCAACATTTTGATGCATGAACTCTAGAAGTATGAAAGTAAGAAAAAACTAGATTAAAAACAAAATAGTAGTTGTTGTTAGTGTCTCATCATAAGAATCACACACACCTGTGTGTTAAGAGAATGACACACAGGTGTGTGTTTATCATGATAAACACACACCTGTGTGTCATTCTCTTAACACACAGGTGTGTGCTGATGTTTTTATCATGATAAACACACACCTGTGTGTTAAGAGAATGACACACAGGTGTGTTTATCATGATAAACACACACCTGTGTGTCATTCTCTTAATGGTTCTGTTAATAAAACAGGCAGACAGAAACACGGAGTAGAAAGTAATCGTCAGAGGTTAGAAGGCCAAAGACTGTTAAATTGGAAAAGCTTCTGGTTGCCACATCCATTCATCAATTCATTCATTCATGCACATATGTGCATACACATGGTTTTTCATACAGGAGATTAAAAAGACCCTTCACTTTTGAGTTTGAAGAGTGGTCAGAACTCCAATAAAAAGTTCAAGGATAGTTTAGTTGTGTGCTGTCTGCACTCGTAGAGGATTTGTAAAAGAATAAATACTTTGTAAAAAAGTAAGTACTGCAGCATTGGGAGACTTACTGAGTGAACAAATACAAAAATATTGATGTATAAATGTATAAGAAGTGTAAAGCTTTTGCGAATAAGAAGAACTTGCTTACAGAAATTTAGGTAACTTGAAAATTCAAAAATAAGAGCACATAACATCTCAGTGAACTGCACATTTTCTGGCAAATTCATTGAGATTCGCTAAATTTGAATTGTGATTTTTGCAAAAGACATTGATGATGTGAAAATGGCAGTTTAGCCATTGGAAGTCCAACTTTCTGTGACCTATTTAACCTTTAAATTATGCTTTTATTGTAAAGTTTGCCAGAGTTATAGAACTACAAGAAGGGCTGGGTTTGCTCACTTGTTTTGCCATAATCTCATCAATGCGTTAGTGGAAAATCTTAAAAAGCTAAGTCTGGTCCAGGACCAGACTTAGCTTTTTTAGATTTTTCAACCTGGATTATTGAACATGCATCAGGGTGTTAGTGGAAAATCTTTCTAGATTTAATCTACACCACACAATTTATTGCTACTAAAAGTCCTAGCACACCACAGGACGAAAGATGAAATGTTTCTACTTTTTTGTTTTGTTTAGTTTTTTTGAATGTCCAGAGGACCAGACTTAGCTTTTTTAGACTCAGTTACAACACATAGTCACAATAAATATAGACTTACAATAAAACAAATCAATTCAAACAATTGCACTTCTGCTTCTTGAACATAATGGGATCTATCATGGTATTAGATACGTTTAGAGATACTAGTGTTCTAAGTTCAAGCTTTGATTGCAACCTGTTCCATGCGGTTGAAGCAGAAAAGCTGAAGGCTTTCTTCCCATTTCTGTTCTGACACGAGGAACACAACATTTAAAAAGTCTTGAGACTGGAGACTCCTGTTGTTTAACGTTAAAAAATATGAAAGATAAGGTGTTGTCAACTTAAGAATAGCCTTGTAAATCAAAACAAACCAGTGGCCAAGCCGGCGTACATGCAGAGATGGCCATTTTACCGTAGCATACAAGAGACTGTGATGAGTTAGAGCTCCATAATTTGTAATAAACTGCAAAGCGCCATGATACACACTATCCAACATGTGAAGACATTGAGCAGAGGCACTCGTATAATACATCACCATAGTCAATAATCAGATTCAGAAGAAAAGTTGACTCCAGCAATTTCTGTTTCACCCTAAAATATAGGATTATTCCAAAAATAAAATCTAAGTAAAAGCTTCAGTTTATTTACAGTAAAATAAATGTGTGCTTTAAAATACAATTTGTCATCAATTAAAAATCCTACATATTTGAACGTACACACAAGTTCAATTTGTTGACTGTCACTAGTGGTGATGAGAGACTGGTTTGACCTTGCTGTTGTTGAGTTGCTGAAAAAAAAAACATTTGCTTTGTTCCGTCAACGTTCAAAACAAGTTGAAGCTAACAAAGTTGTTCTTGTATTCCATTAAATGCATTCTGCATGTATGCAAACACTTCTGTGGTTCTAGGTGCAAATCAATAAATGACTGTGTCATCTGCATAAAAATGAATTGCTGCATTTGAAATATCCTTTTCCAAAATCATTAATATAAAAGATAAATAACAAAGGGCCTAGTACAGAACCTTGTGGTACCCCCTTGTGAATAAACTGAACTCCAGAACAAAAACCATCTAACTGGACAGTCTGGGTTCTACCTTTAAGATAGTTTGCAAACCATTCATCTGTGTGTACATTAGAAAAACCAACTGTTAGACAGTTAAATAGAATGAAGTGATCCACATTATCAAAGGTCTTAGAGAAATCTATAAATAGCAAAAGGCAACACTGATTTTTATCTAGAGTTTCTGTTATATCATTTAGAACACTTAATGTTGCAGTGGTAGTACTATGTCATCTATCCATCCATTTTCTGCTGCAGGCACGGAGGTATAGCCCTACAAGAGTTAAACAAAAACCCAGAGGAAATAAAACAATTGTTAAAATAATTTAGAATATTTAATTTATCAGTTATCCTGTTATCATCAATCAGAATATACTAGAAGGGTAATTGAGTTAGAGGTTGATGACAAAGATTTAATTGTTTTCCAAAATTGTGGGGGATTTTTCAGACCTGTCATAGACAGATGAAAGTCAGCCTTTGTATTTCGAAGAAGACAGGTAAATTTATTTCTCAGTTTTCTAAAATAAATCCAGTCAGCTTCCAGGCCGGATTTTGTTTTACTGTAAAGTATATCTGAGTATATGTATATATTCTGCATGGGTTTTCCCAAAGCTACGGGGGGAATAGCAAATAAAAACTTGTGATGGAAAAATAAGAAAAACAACTGAACAGCAACAAGGATGCTTCAACGCTTATCTACTGGCTCCATCAAAAATAACACACATTGATAATGACCATCATGAAAATGTGATTTTTGTTTTTTTTGACTGAGGAGTTGTTCCCTCTCTTGTCAGTGGTACACCAGTCCAGACTACGACCTGTTCGGGCCTTACGTAGATCACCGGAAGGTCCACCCTGACCAGCCCTTCTATATCCTTCACCCCAGCTACGTGTGGAAACTTTGGGATTTGATTCAGAGCAACACTCAGGAGAACATCCAGCCCAATCCTCCCTCTTCTGGCTTCATAGGTGAGCACACACACTCGTGCACACACACTCACCTATTTGTAGATATGTGCAAAGTGATTGTCTCTTATCTTTCTGCTCCAATACTTGCTGCTCTGGCAGAAATGCACACACTCATCCTTATCATTGTATCTTAGTGCATTGCTTGCAACTGCAAGCCTAAACACAAATTAGATCCCAACTTAATCCTAAACTTAAACCAAACCTTCACTGGATGAACTTAAGATTTGGCTTCCTAGACTGCCTGTTTTTGGACCAAACAGAGAAAAACCCAAATTATTTTGAATTTTTATGCTCACTGTGCTCCACGGCATTATCAGCCTGCAATACTGGTTTACTTTGATCTCCAACACAACATGTTCATGCCAGAGATTCAGAAATATGACAACCCCAGGTCCATCAGAGAAACTCATCACTGTGTCAGTAGAAGTCTCATGGCTGTCACCTGCTAGAATTTAAAAATACATCTCTATCTATCTAAAATAAATATTCTTGGTCAGCTGTGTCTACAAGAAATATAGAAATAGGCAAAGAGGCCTGCAAAACAACAATTTGATCTACTACTCATTTCACTGCCGATTTTAAATGTACTTGTCATTTTATTTTTACCGTTTCAAACTACATCATTGTCCAGACAAACATATTTGAAGTGGAGTGGATGAAACTATGAATGTTCCTTCCAAAACTACCTGTAGTACAAAAAGTCAGTCAGAGTCACAGAGTTTTAGTGTCATGCACACCACATTTAGTACATGTGGTGGAACGAAATTATGCACACAGGGTCCCAGTTACATCCAACAATAAAATGTAAAAGAAAAACAGCTATAATATCTAAGATATGAACTAAGAAACACATCAACTAAATATACACTAAGCACTAACAGCATAAAAACATTACGTCGAACAGCAGCACAAACATGAGTCTGTGTGAGCAGATGAGCATGAATGAACACAGCTGCATGAAACAGATCAGCAGCAACATGAAAAAGATCAGCAGCAACATGATGTCCGCATGAGGAAGTAGAGTCTCTGATGAGCTTTCTTAATTTCTTTTAAAAGACTACAAACAAAAACAAAACTGTAGATTAAGAGTCAGAGATGAAGTTGTAAAGTGAAAAAGAAAATGGTAAAATAGCCACAACATAAGCTAAACCAAATTAAAACAAATGCCAGAGGGGAAAAAGTGACATTTCCAACAATGTTCGATGCTGTATTGTTAATTTCAAACAGTCCTGTTTTTCTGTGCCTTTCAGTAACTCTAAACCACGTAAAGTTAGAAGTGCTATAAATTAGATCCTTTGAGTTAGTTATTTAGGCTGGTCGGTTAAACTATAAGAAATGCTACTACTGTATAAGAAATAGAAAAGTTATGTTAAACCACGTGTTTGAATATTCTTTAGCTTGTAAATATTTATTTCTCTTTAATGTGTTGATTTATGTTGCTCCATATTGGTCAATCCTTTAAAATAATGCAGTTTTTTATCCACCCACCATGGGCTCTGACAATTCATTTTATTCTTCAGTTTCTTGTAACGGCTCCAGATAAATAAAAGTAAACGTGCATAGCGATTATCTAAATCTGAAAGTTAAAGCTATCTTTATAAATTCCAGCAGGGGGTGAATCACGCAGTTGCAGAAACATTTCTACAGAGATCAATATTTAATATTTGACCGTCAGTTCCACTTTGTTACTTTGCTTAACATATTTCAGACTCAGTCCGGAGAGGACAATCAGCCATTTAGTTCAGAACTGCCCACATGTGCTTCTTTTCATGAAGACCGTGTTTAAATAATTAAATACTGCAAGAACCATTTTGCAGTTGAACAAACATGTAAGCAGCCTGCAGGACAGTGAGGTTGTTGGCACAGAGCATAAATATTTCAATAAATGCACCGTTGCATAAAAACACTAACTACATGGGGACATAAATAAGTCCATCTTGCCTGAACTAACACGAAGCTCCTGGAGGTTCAGATGCTGTTTTACAAGTGCTGCACGATGATCATTTTGGAAGTTCTGGTCCAGTTCTTAGAATCAAATAAATTAAAAAGGAAGCTTTGGACGGAGCTATGTCAACACACAGCTACAGGGCTATTGATAATGAACTGCATGATAGGAAAACATGAAATTGCATCATTATTGTTGAATATTGTGATGGTAATATCAGCTGAAATGAACCCACTTATTTTGAAACTCCTGTTTTTTTTTTTCTGTTTTGCCATCACCATGCTCAATACTCTCCCTTTGCTTTTCTATTTTAGTGACTATCATCTAAATCAGATGTGGGCATTTGGAGCAGTGGTCAGTTGGATTGCCAAATATATTATTATAGTTTGTGTCTGCAGTTTATTTGCAGTGTTGATATTACACTGAGGATAGATTGTGCAGCCTTATAATGAGTGCAGCAGAGGCAATGGCAGGTTATACAATCTGTGAAGTTTATTTGTAAACAAGCCATCGTGGATTTTTAATAAGGTAGAATAAGTAATGCTATTAACAAGCCACCAATAATTCGTGTTGCAATAAATTTGAAAAATTTACGAATTAGTGTAAAATATATTGAGTTGGCATGTGCGAAAGGTCTTTAAAGGGTAATTCCTGCTATAGCCTATTAATCAACAAAAAAACAAAAAAGTAAACTTTTTTTTAAAGGTCTGATAACTCTCAATCTGGTCATCTGGACAGTTTCTTTTTAGTAGAAACGTTTCACCCTCACTCCAGAGGGCTTCA
>JAVCKU010000001.1:289736-300004 GCA_032273985.1 Hypsolebias coamazonicus
GAAGTCGCAGTGTCTCTGGGACATAAACTGCTTTTATTGCACAACAGCAGAAGCATAGATCTCTTGTTCGACTTCTATATCTCCAGCGCGGTTTATGTTCCTTTATAATTACAAATTTTAATTTGGTTTAGCATTCTAAATACAGTACTCTAATTAAAGTCTTTGAGCATCAGATAATTTTATGCATGCTGAAACCTGACCAGCTTACTTTGACTTTTATCCCATTAGGCATGATCTGGTCAGACTCCTGTCCCGGTGTGGCACAGTGGTCTTGGTCCTTTAGGTGGGTTTTCACCACAACTTTGTCTCCATCTTGGATAATCTTCATCATCCCTTCATTCATGCTGGCCTCTTGGCATGAGGCATCACTAACACCTGTCAAAAGAAAAGGGAATTACTTAAAGAATGCTGGATATCTTTTTATTTAATGAAGATAATACAAATAATTTACTCACCAACCACGGTCAAATACTCATCAAAGTTCATGCTGCTGACCAACTTCCATGTGCCAAAGAAAGCCTCCATCATTGTTGTGGATGTTTTCAGTGCTGCTTGAGTTTGAACCCTCCTGTCTGTCTGGAGCAGAACTCTGCATCCCGAGCAGACGTCTGTTAATTAAAACCAAATTATGTTGGGGGGCGGAAACCTAACTACAACGTGAGGAGCTGATTGGATGATCTGAAACTGCACAAGTTGTGATTGTTCAATAAAAATCCTGCCGTTAACTTGGTGAAAACACTTTAGGAAGAAGGTCACGCCACGTCCTATTTTATTTACCCTTTATTTATATAGTTAGTTACAAGGACACATTTTTAAGCAAGCCTTGTTTTGTTTTTGTTCTTTAGACAGACAACATCAGATGGTGGGGGTTCAGGGCCTTGCTCAAGGGCCCAGAGTGGGGCAAATGTAGGTGGAGACAGGTGCGGTCATAAATACTAGAAACCGCATTGAGCAGAATGGCCCGCTCGACTGCAGTGGTACATCAGTGTGCAACACCAAAATGATCAAAATTAAACAAATAAATAAAACATGATGAAATGTATTTTCATTCATTCTTTATTTATTCAGGTTACTCCCATTGAGCCTTGAGGACTCATTTACACAACAGACCTGATGAGCTGGAAGTATCTAAGCTCATTATTATGAAAAATATCCATTTTCCTTTAAAAATGTGCTTGTTAATATAAAACATTATACTTTTATTTCTTAATGGTGTTTTTCATAATGGCTTATTTATTTCATAATGACGCTTTTCAGCAGAATGACTTCATCTGTCAATCAACGTCAGTGGGTTGGACCTGCATGCTCATTGGCTGATCCTTCACATTGATTCGTTTTCCTGAATACCTGTTCACAGCACAGGTACAGCTAGCCATAACAGCTAGCAATGACTTGCTAGGTCAAGGGTCATGAAGGATTGCAGAGTTGCTTGAACATCGTTCAGCTCTGGCTACTTTAGCAGATCAAATTGAAAGGAAAATGTTCTCAGAAGATCCTGTTTTGAGTCGTTGGGATAATTTTTTTTACATGATCAAGATGGTAATTGCTCTTCATAATGTTGGCGTCGATGACGCCATTGTTGATGGTTTAAGAGCCAGTGAGCATGTTGACTTCCATTTTCAAGTTTGTGCTTCACGACAGGGATTATCTTTAGCTTAACACTGGTCTGGGTAATAACGTTTACCAGTAACATATTTATATCCTACAAATTCAGGAAAATACTGCTAATTCAAAAACTTGCTGTCAACAGAATGAAATTATACTGACTTTAACAAAACAGAATAATATGAGCACCAAGTGTTCATTTTGTAGCTGTTCTTTTGGAATTGCCTTCTTTTACAGCAGGAATTAGTTTTATCTTACCAATAATATTGATAGTTTTACAGTTCCATTAGTTGACATTTTGTCTCATAAGTTTAGAGAGGGGTTAATACAGGTCATCTTACACCAATGACAGATTCCTCACAACAAGGAAACTCCTGCCACTCTGCTGAGAAAAGTACAAGTACACTATTGAATGAGGTCTCTATGCAATGACCCCACAACTTGAACCAGCACCCCCTCCATGCTCCTCGTCACCTCAAATCTAGTAGCATTACTACTGGACATTGACTTCAACAGGTTCAATGGTCTCTCTCACTGCTGCTGCAGTCGGCTCTGGCCTTCACTGCCTCCCTCCAGCTGTCACCTGGAACTGACCCATCACAGGGACAGCTCCGTTCCCACGACTGAGGCTCACACATTTCTGCAGAAACATAAGACTCCATACAAAGAAAGACCACCTGAATGGCAGCAGGAGTTTTTATTGAGATAACTGTAATAATGCTGCATGGTGACTCATCGAGGAAAAAACTGCACAGTTTGGGTCATTAAAAAGGATTAATTCAACAATTTATTTTTCATTTGTTTCCACATTTAACACAAACAGTTGAGGATCTTTAAATCAGGTTCTTACAAAAGATCTTACAGAAGTGTCCTCATAATATTTTGGCATGACAAGATACAAAGTACAAACACTGTCTTGAGTCAAAATGATGTATTTTTTTTAATATTTTGTAAAAGTGGAACAACTTGATGATCATGCAAACTGCTGCTCTGCTCTTTTCATGAAGTTTAGGCCTTCTCAAATGTACGAACTGAAGTGACTCCTTCAAAGGGCAACGTCTGGGGAAAAAACATATTGTCAAATCTGTTCACTTGAGTCATGTGATTCCAGATTTTTTTTTTATTGCAAAGGCAAAGTAAGATCATCTTGAACTTCATCATTCTTACCACCACCATCTTTCCATCCTTGATTTCCCTCTCAACTCTCATCTCTTTTCCATCCCACTTCTGCACATGCACCATTTTGCCTCCTTCCATTGTGACTGTGGTCTGCAGCCAGGAGGTAAACAAAATGAACAATAAAATACTCTAATTAAAATCGTTGAACACCAGAGATTTATACGCATGTTTAAACCTGACCAGCTTACTTTGGCAACTCTACCATCAGGTGTGGTCTGGTCAAACTCCTCTCCCAGTTTGGCCAAGACCTGATGTTTCATATGGGGGTTCTTGATATTCACCCCAATTGTGTCTCCATCTTGGCTGATCACCAATGCTACTGGTGTTTTGGCCTTTTCTTTTAAGCAATGATCAGCACCTGACAAAAGAAATGGGGATGACATGAAGAATGCTGAACATCCTTTTATTTAATGAAGATAATAAAAATAATTTCCTCACCAAGTTTTGTCAATAACTCATCAAAGTTAATGCTGTCCACCTGATTCCATGTGCCACAGAAAGCCTCTACCATTGTTGTGGATGTTTTCAGCGCTGCTCAAGTTTGAACCCTCCTGTCCGTCTGGAGCAGAACTCTGCATCCCGAGCAGACGTCTGTCAATTAAAACCAAACTGTCTCTGGGGGCGGAGACATAAATGTGAGGGGATGATTGGATGATCCAGAAGCTGTGCGAGCTGTGACTGATCTATAAAAATCCAGCCGTAAACACGGTTAAAATTACAATTAATTTTATTTATATAGCGCCAAGTCATGACAGAAGTCATCTCAGGGCACTGAACAGAAACATTCATATAGATAAAAAGTAAGTTAACACTATTTATCTGAAAACACACCAGGAAGAAAGTCACTCCATGTCTTATTGAATAATCATGTAAATGTGCTGACATTTATGGATCATTTACTCCTACAATTCTCATTTTCACATTTAAAACATTAAGAAAGGTGATACTTCCAATAGGAGGTATACCTGCACCTACATCTGGACCAGCCATTCTGTGGTCACTTGTCTCTCCGTTCTATCCTTTCGAACCCAGCCAGTCAAAGCAGATGCTGCTCGTCCTGAGCCTGGTTCTGCTGGAGGTTTCATCCTCTTAAAAACAGCTTTTCCTTTCCACTGTTGCCTTTGTGCTTGCTCAGAATGGGAGACTGCAACGAAGTGAAGATTCAACAAGTCTGCTGGCTTTCTTAGATAGAGAACTTCACTAATTGGCTTTTCTATGTATGTGAATGTTTCAGTAAAGTGCCCTGAGACAACTTTGTTGTGAAATGGTGCTATTTAAATAAACTAAATTGAACTGAACTGAATTATACGCAAAGTCACACCAACCTTGTTTTGCCCTGTTCCCTAAGGCAAAGAGACCATAAAGTTTTCACTCATGTCTTTGTGCTCATTTGACTGTTCTGTTAGTAAAATATGTCACAATCCACAAATCTTTCAGAAAAGGATGCCTGGATGCACACCTAAAGATTAGAAACAGCTGGAGTAAGCATAATTTAAGCTGTTCACCCAGGCTAATCTATTTGAGCCAACTAAAATGACTGATTTGTTCAGTTTTACACCTACTGAGTTCATTTTTGAATGATAGTAGCTGATGGTGATCCTCAACACATTCTCTGAGTGCTAAAACATTACACAAAGCCATGAGATTGGGCATAATATTGTTTACAAGGCCTGACCAAAATGGTTACAACTTCATCTCTTGTGTTTGCAACAGGATCTTGATTTAAAACAAGGGTGATTTGCAATAAAGTTCATGCTCAAGGGTGATATGCATTTATTCAGAAATTGTTAGGCCTTTAATGAAAATAACAAAAACAAGAATATATCAAGAAAATCATTAATATTGAGATTGTTTTAAGCAGAACATCTTTTGAACTGATCATGGTCGTAGAGTTGCCATAGGTGGTGGTCGTTGTTAACACAGGCCTCAACCGATCCGGTATGGTTTCACTTTGATGAACTCGCATTATGGTTTTGGCAAAAGTGTTTTGCATCATATTCCATTCCTGACACAACCCTCACCATTTAACCGGGCTTGGGACCGGCACAAGATACATTGGCTTGTGCTCCCTTGTGGCTGGTTTGTGAGGTCCCTGGATGATGTGCTGGATAAAGCAGTCAAGGACTCCGGTAAGGATGGATGTTCCTCTTCGTCATCAGAAGATGCAGTGTCCGTGTCACCAAATATTTTCCAGACTTCTCAGCAATGCAGCATCTCTGTGTCCACAACTTGCAGCTCCAGAATGTCATCATCTGTGAGCACTGATAAACGAATGACAAAGAAAATGTGTCAGAGTACAGAGCAGTTTTTTCAAGGCTAGCAGCACCAATGCATATTAAATATAATGACAATGGAACAGAGGAAAACAACAACAACAAAAAGAGCAAAGAGAGAACAAGGCTGATTATTTAAACCTTTCCATCTTTGTCTCAGGTCTCTGAATTTGTTTAGTGTGTGCACAAACACATCAGGAACAAAATCAGTCCTCAACCAGTCCAGCGACGTCTCCCCTGTAAAGAAAACACACACGTACGCGTTTGTTTATTAGCAACTAACTAACAACTAACTAACAACTAGCTAACAACTAGCTAACAACTAGCTAACAGCTATAAATTGTGGGTCTACGCTTCACAAACAAATGTTGATAACAACAAGTTTCTAAAGGTATAGACACATAGCCTTACCTGATATAAAATGGGCACCACAGACCCGTGCAATTTTTAATAGTGTCCTCGGTCCAATCCACCCGTTTGACAGCCTGATGCCACAGCCGCCTTCGGTGGCTCTGAAACGGTCGATTACACCTTGGTATTAGTTCTCAGTCTTATAAATCAATAGCTATTTATTTATAAGACTGAGCTGAATACATCTCCTCAGACTGAAGAAGTCTTTGGCATGAAAGAAGGAATGTTTCCACATTTTTTATTGTTGTTTGTTTTCTTTTTTTTGAATGTCCAGAGGACCAGATTTAACTTTTTTAGATATTTATACGTGGATTATTGAGCATGCATCAGGATATCTATATTTAAAATTTTATATGGATGTTTTTTGTAGAATCTGGTTCATCAGATTTAATTCAGTTCAGTTCATTTACATAGGGCCAAGTCACAACAGAAGTCGTCTCAGGGCACTGAACAGAAATATGCATATATAAAATAAGTTAACAGAAACATTTATATACAGAAATAATAATTTAACATAACATTATCTATCGGAGGAGCAGACTGCTTTGAGTTTAAAACTCATCACAGAACTCTCATTAGCAGGACTTGGATTCTGGACATGCCTCCAGAATTGGTCCTAAAGTTCAGGGGCAAATCCAGTCTGAGCTGAGCCATGCTGAGTAGGGCTGAGCAGGGCTGAGCAGAGTTGGGGCTGATTAGGAGCAGTGCAAATGGGGCATTTGAGAAGGGGGCGGGGTTGAGAGTGAACGCTGGCGCGTCTTGCAGCCGCTGCTCCCCAACTTCTTTTTGTTATTATTATTTTTAGTAATTTTAGTAATTTTATCATCTGAAGACTTTGCCTTTGTTATCTACGAGCTGTTCGCTCGTTAAACTTCTGATTCAGTAGCTGTTTCTATTTTGTCTGAACAAAGACCTTCAGCCTTCCTGCTGACATGTCCCCGACAACGATTTGGGCCTACTATGTGTGAATTGTTGCCTGGATTGTCTTGTTTTTGGTCCATCACCCAACAACAGCAATACTCCAGTACTCTGCCACTGAGCTTTATAAGCTCTGTTTGCATCTACATGGGCCACCACCACCAGCTCTGTTCCTACACAAAGACATCTTCTTCTGGCCCCATCGGAAATACACTCACCGAGGCTCTCACCGGATCTTCTGCTGTGACGGACCCAACTCCATTGGATCGATCTGGTCAACTGTTTGTCATCCACCGAGTCGCTGCGCTGATCACAGTGTGTTGGCCGGCTTGGCTCGGTAAGCTAATGCCGCCGTCAACCACAACAAAACCATCAACTTCGGTCTCTTCAACATCCACTCGCTTACGAGTAAGGAATGTCTCGTGCGGGATATCATCTCTGATCGTGAGTTGGACTTTCTATGTCTCACTGAAACGTGGCAACAGCCTAACGACTTTACTTCACTCAACGATGCTACTCCTCCGGGGTTTGTTTACACCGCTCTACCTCGTGAGTCTGGACGAGGAGGAGGTCTCGCGATAATCTACCGCGAGAAGTGGAGGGTAGCGCCTGTAACTGTTCCTGCCTGTCAATCATTTGAAGCAACTGTATGTCAGCTCTCTGGACCAACTCCCACTATTATTGCCGTCTTGTATCGACCCCCAAAACAGAACAAAGATTTTATGACTGAACTTGCAAGTTTTCTAATGCATCTCTGTACAGTTTCATCAAATATAATACTTCTGGGGGATTTTAATATTCATGTGGATAATGATAATAATCCTCTTACCAAAGATTTCATATCCTGCTTGGACAGTTTTGGACTACAACAATATACTAACTTCCCCACACATATTAAAGGACATATTCTGGATTTAATCTGCTGCTCAGGTGTTAAACCTGTTGACTGTAAAGCCGTTTCCTTCCCTTTTTCAGATCACATGTTTTTATCATTTGGAGTTAATATTTTTCTTTCTAAATCTAACCCCCCACGTACTATAACTTTTCGTAAAATTAAGGACATTAACTTGGATAATTTATCATCTGGTATCAATAATCTTCCCAGTGTTGACCAGTCTTCTACCCCTGATGAACTGCTCTCACACTACAACAAATACCTTCATAACCTTCTAAACAATCTTGCTCCACTTAAAACCAGATCTGTTTCATTCACTCATACTGCACCTTGGTTTACTTCCACTCTTAGACAGTTAAAAGCAAAAGGACGTCAACTTGAAAGACTCTATAGGAAAACTGGTCTCACTGTGCACAAAGACATGTATTCAAATCACATCCTTCACTACAAAGATTCCATTTCTACAGCCAAATCCATTTATTATTCCAGTTTAATCAGTTCAAATGAGGGTAATTCCAAGGCCCTCTTCTCCCTACTTGCAAACATTACTAAACCACCTGATTCACTTCCTCCTCATTTGTATTCCTCTGATTTTTGTAACACTTTGGTATCATTTTTTTCTTCAAAAATAGCACAGATCCACCAACAATTGCTACCCACTGCGGCTCTAATGTCATCTGTTCCAGTTTCAGCTGCCCCTACTAATTTACTTTCTGTATTTACTCTCCCCTCAGTCAATGACATCTCCAAATTAATTCAAAAATCAAAATCTTCAACCTGTCAATTAGATCCCCTTCCAACTGCTCTTGTTAAAGTTACTGTTCCCTCTCTGTCCCCTTTCATCACAGACATTATACATTCTTCTCTTACCACTGGTGTTGTTCCCCTTGCTCTCAAAGCAGCTGCTGTAACTCCAATACTCAAAAAACCTGGTTTAGATCCCAATAATCTCAATAATTTTCGCCCCATTTCAAATCTTCCATTCATCTCCAAAATTCTTGAAAAAACAGTAGCTGCTCAACTTCATGCTCATTTGTCTTGCAATAATTTATATGAACAATTTCAATCTGGTTTCCGTCCACTACACAGTACTGAAACAGCACTCATTAAAATCACTAATGACCTTCTCATTGCTGCTGACTCTGGTTTATTATCCATACTCCTTCTGCTTGATCTGACTGCGGCCTTTGACACAATTTCACACAACATTCTTCTGGACAGACTTTCCTCTCTTGGCATCGTAAATACACCTCTCAACTGGTTCCATTCTTACCTTTCAGGCCGCACTCAGTTTGTTCAGTTAAAATCATCCACGTCTCATCCTGTTTCCGTTACCTCAGGTGTTCCACAGGGCTCAGTCCTGGGACCGTTGTTGTTTATCATTTACCTTCTCTCCCTTGGTTTCATTTTTCGCAAATATCATATTCAGTTTCACTGCTACGCGGATGGCACCCAACTCTATCTCTCAACCAAACCCAATTCTACACTTCCACCTTCATCCCTCACTGATTGTCTGCTTGAAATAAAACACTGGTTCACTTTAAACTTTCTTAAAACGCAATAAAACAGAACTTCTTCTAATTGGCACTAAATCAATACTAAAACTTCATAGCTTCTCCATTCTGGTTGATAACTCTTCCATCTTTCCCTCTGTAGTATTAGTGACCTTGCAGGTCACCAATATGTAGGATGTATACAGGGTTACCTGTTACACCCCCAGTTAATTATTCAAGACTAGTTCAAGTCCAAGAATATTTAATTGTTTATTTATCATGGATTCTCTTCTTTTTGGATCAAATAAACATCTTGGTGATCAAAATGAATATGTAGTGACATGAGACGTTAATTATATTTGACCCATCAAGCAAATGAGGTCATTTCTTTAACAGATCGTCAAATTAATATCATAACATATACACATGATTGGCTCTGATTCATTTCCTACAATTGAACATCAACAGATGAAAATTACGCGTCCGTAATTTCACAAACTGACGAGCTTTTAAGGAACAACAGATTAAAGTTATAAGATGGTAATTAACTTATCTGAAGGCACTTTTAACTTAATGTTACTGGTGAGGAGAGGTTTAAGACAAAGGTGGAAGGAAGAGAGGAGGAGTTATCTTGGAGAGATGAGTTATGTCAACCAGAATGACACGCTTTCTAGGCGATCTCAGCTAAACTCCAGGTACACTCTTGGTAAACATCAGCGACACTTTACCTTTCGACGGTCAGTCAAGAATGGAGCTTTCCGTGATGTCCGAGAAGGTCAGTCCATTTTACCTTTCCAGTGACTCAGACGTCCGCGTCAAATCGGACCGAAATAGCAGCAGTTCCGGTTTGCCTCCAAAATAAAATATTCCTCAGAAGGAATTTTTATTCAAAAGGTTGGAGCTTTACGCTCGAGTGGGTTTCAGCAGGCATGCTGTAACCCTGGTTGTTGACTAGGTCTTTGGCGTTTGACCAACGTCCAACAGCCTAGAAAGAGTTTCTCTCCACTTCTCCGACAGAACCCAGAAAAGACTACAAGTTCAAGGAAGTTGGAACTTTTAAAGAGCTTAACTTCCTGGTACTTGGTGCTTCCTGATTGGCTGAATCAACCAGGAAGTGGGAGGAGGTTAGTGTGATGTCAGGAGGTTATTGGAAGTCAAAGGAAGAAATGAGAAGGCAGAAGACAGACGCCAATTTTCTGATTTAAACTGATTAACTGTCTCTAACTCTTTTAAACAAATGCTGAAAAATCATTTTGACCTGTCCTTGGCGTAGACAGAGTAAAAATTATACCCATCACACATTCTGAAATGTAAAATTAAAATTACTTTTTAGTAAAACATTTAACTTGTATGATAAGGTTTAAAAATCACTTATATTGTTTTCACAGTTGATTCAGATAAGTGATTACTTCAACATTGTCATGGCTCCATCTTGTGGTCCTCCCTTGTCTGTGCACCTTGTTTGTCTTGATTGATTTCTCCTTGTGTTCCCAG
>JAVCKU010000001.1:1011898-1022677 GCA_032273985.1 Hypsolebias coamazonicus
TCTGAGCTTGGCAAAAGGGCCTTCTCCTACTCCGCTCCTGCTTCCTGGAATATCTTACAAAAAGATCTGAAGCTCTCCACCTTGACTTCTCTAAATGTCTTTAAGAATCTGTTGGAATCCTGCAAAAACCAATGCTGACATGTTCCTGTTCTTGATTTTCTACATCTGCCTTATAATCTGTCTGTTTTTTCCACTACTTTTCCTTTTGATTGTCCTTTTGTTGCCATTTTAGTTTAACTTGTTAAAACTTTTTTTTATTTGTACGCATCTTTTAATATTGTTTATTGTTGTCGTTGTTATCCACTGTTGTCATCATTCTTTGTCTAAACCAGGTCTCTCTCGAGGCTCAATGGGACTAACCTGTAGAAATAAATGTTGAATGAATGAAAAAGGTTTGTGCTCATCACTATGTGGAGTGAAGCTGTGGAGTATTGATGCATCAATAAAGGAGGAAACACATTTCAAATATTTAAGAGCCTTACAAACTGCCTTTAATAGGAGGGTACAAGAGGGAAGGGCATGGGGGGACCAAATGAGAGAGCTGGAAGAGGTGCTTGTGGAAAGAGATGTCTGGACCTCCCTGCTCAAGCTGCTGCCCCTGAGTCCAGAGGAAGATGATGGATTATTTTTATAAATATATTTTTGCCCAATGTGCAATAATGTTTTTGTACGTCCATGTGGTCATTTGTCCACCACCATGACTGACTGATCTGAGAAGACACAAAAAATGGCTACAACTCAGTCAGGTTAACAACAGTGACCTGACGTAACGTGGTAGTAGCCAAGAGTCATGCCCATCACACACTGGTTGCATGAGATTTATTTTTAAAACTTTGCCTTTAACACCAACACACAGGCACAAACAAAATCACCTACTGGGTAAACTTTCCTGAAGCGTGAAGAACTGCAGGAGCACTTTAAAAGATGTAGCCAGGTCTCTCTTGTAAATGAGTCCTCGGGACTCAATGAGATTAACCTGCCTAAATAAAGGTTGAATGGATGAAAAAATATTTTTCTTGGAAACAAAATATGAAAATCTATCAAGACTTTTGCACGGCACTGTGTCTATCATTAGGAGTTTTTCTTTACTTGCTACTGCGTTATGATGTAATGAGATGCTTTTTTACTCTCCATTTGTCTTTTCAGGGTTTCACGTTAAGACGCTCGCTGCTGACTTTCTGCTCTCGCGCATGCGCTGTGCGGTCTTGATTATGTGCGGCGCAGTCCAGAAGCTCCAGAGGTAAACAATCTGTTAGATTACCTAATTACAGTTTTATTATTTACCTTTCTGTAGAGCCGACCGTTTAAAGACGGTCTCTCCTTTCAGAAAGACTCACTCAGCAGCAGGAAGCGGGTTCACTGTAGCAGCTTTCATTGAGACTTTTACACTGAGCTAGCTCAGTTAGCACAGTTAGCTTGTGTATTCACAGTCAATGGAGAATCAGCTCCGCTCAACTGCACGAGCTAAATGAGAGGTTTCACACATTAAACTTCAGTTGGAAGGGGAGTTTGTCTTTGTGTAACTGTGAACAAGTGTTGCTTTCGAGCTGTATCGATGTTTTTATGTGGATTAAAGCCGAAACCGTCCAACATAACGAAGGTAGCATTAGCAAGTTAGCTGCTGTCAAATATCTGAGGGACGGGGCTTGTTGTGGATTGACAGGTCCTTGGACCAATCAGCTCTTCTTAAACAGACTGATAAGATGCGAGATAAACTGGCGCGGAGTAGGTAATGTTTTCAGTTTAATGTCAAATAATTTATATACGTATATGTTCTATTTTAATCAGTGTGTGACACTCAAGAAGTAACGAGGCGAAAAAGTTTAGCAGGAATTTAAAATAAACGGGGGTCAGATGTGGGCGGAGTCAAACTGCTCCATCTACTGGACAAATATGAGAACTAGAAGAACCAACCAACGTCTAATTAATTTACCGGAAGCTGCAATTATGATGACGTCAGATCAACCTAATTAATAAACATGTCTTTTTTTTAAATGTCTGCATTGTACTCTGTAGTAAATATTGTTATTTGCTTTTCAGATACTTAATGTTATTAACTTACGTTTTATGTCTATGAAAACTGTTCAGTGCCCTGAGATGACTTCTGTTGTGACTTGGCGCTATAATTGAATTGAATTTCTAATGGTAATAATAAATTATTTAATAACAAAACATTCCATTTTCTCCTGACAGATGAAAACTCCGCCTGACAGGTTGGGGCTTACCTTTGAGGTCGGAGGTCAGCTCGAAGCCCGAGATCGCCAGAAGAACTGGTTGGCACCAAACCGATTCAAAGGATTTCCTCATATTTGATCTTAAATTGTTTTACTTTGTTTCTCTAAAAGCTTCTGCAGACATTGATCTCCGTCATGAAGCAAGACCATAAAATAATTGTCCTAGTCAACTTGTTTTCTGTTTGACAGCCTGTTTCACCTGAAAAGTCTGGTATTGTTTTTAAGCGTCCTAAATCTTAATCTGGACGGTTCTTTAATCAGCAGAGTTTTTTATGAGGGAGTCAGGATTAGATATAATACTGGTTCTGTGGACACCAGCTGGTCTCAGACAGACAGATGGACAGACGACGGGTTCTGTAGACCCAGTAGATGATGAGTGGACTAACACCTCCAACCTGACATGCTTGTCACCTTCTCAGGTACCCAGCAACCATTGAGAAGATCGACTACGACGAAGAGCGGGTTCTGGTCCACTACCGCCGGTGGAGCCGGCGCCACGACGAATGGTTCCACTGGAGCTCTCCATCCCTGCGTCCCCTGGAGCGGGTCAGTCTGAGGAAGCAGGGCCGGACTCCCCCACAGTCTCCCTTGGTACATCCTCTTCTTCATCTTCATCTTACTGTAGCTGTTTTCAGAGGTGGCCTCGGCTGACTTCTAACCCCTGACCTCTGACCTCTGGTACTGTTCTGTTGTTTCTGTTGGTTGAACTTGAGTTTTCTTCCTGTTCTGTCTCAGACGTTTGTTTCAGGTAAGAAGGTTCTGGCCTGTTGGACCGACTGTCGCTTCTACCCGGCGAAAATCCTCAAGGTCAACAAGGATGGTGAGACTGGACCTTCCTCTGTTTTCTTCCCGGCAGAACATCCGAGCCGAGCTCGGTCCAAACATGAATTAAGTTGATCAGACTCAGAACTTGATCCAGTTCTTCTCTGGTTCTGTTCGATTTGCTCTGAATGAAATCTCAAAGTGTGGAACGTGTTTTAACCTCAGAACCGGGGTGGGTTGATGTAACAGAGCCCGAGCGAAGCGCAGCAGAACCTTGTTGTGTTTTTGTCTCAGATTCTTACACCGTGCGGTTCTACGACGGCGTGGTCCGGACCGTGAAGCCCACCAAGATCAAACCCTTCCTGAAAGTAAGAAACCGCTCTCTCATTGGTGCGTTCCACCCGACCAGAACCTGGGATTAAAACGAGTTTCTGTTCTGTTAGAAGTCCAAATCTGACAAGAGTGCTGTGGGGAGTGAAGGATGGGAGGAGGGGGAGAGTGAGGAGGAGGAGGAGGAGGAGGAGATCAGTGAGGGAGGAGAGGAAGAGGAGGGGGAGAAGAAGGGAGAAGAGGAAAAGGTGATATCAGAGGAGAGGGATGGAACTGAGGAGGAAGAGGAGGAGAGGAAGAGGAAGGCGGAGCCTTCATCTTTCCAACCACCAACCAAGAAGAAAATGGATAACAGTAAATCTCATGACCTTTGACCCCTGCAGTTTGTCATGTTCTTGTGTTTGACACTAAAAGTGTTTCTCTGTCAGGCAGCGACGAGGGAGCTCAGGATCAACCAACCACAGCTGACTCCGCCTCCTCTGCTGTTCCTAACCCCGCCCACATGGACAGAGGTAAACTGTGTCTATACGACGTGAAAAACTTTGAACTCATCGTCACGTCATCGTTTCAAGCTCAGAGGATGTTTCTCTGTAGAACAGGAGCAAAACAGAATATGAAGAAAGATGCTGCTGGTCGTCAGCTGAGGCTCCGTGAACACGTGAGCGGCGTCTGGAAACCTCAGAGTTTTTACACTTATTGTGAGAAAGTCACACTTTTACGTGGTAAAGCTGCGCCTGTTGAGTCGGCTGTAGTTTCCACGCCAGATCACCAGCTGGCAGCAACGTTTCAGTCTCGAGCACGAGAACAGTCACGTCCACAACGGTAAAAACACGGACGCTCGTTTGGACCGAGCGTGAGGTGCGGTTGCTCCTCCATGTTGGAAGGAGAGAGCAGCACAAACAGCACTCGCCTCCCACCGATGTTGCTGCCGTTGAGCTGCTCTCAGAGCAGCGCTGTTGACTGCAGCGCATGTAGAGCGCACGTGTGATGTCACATCAATGTTGGGCATTTCCAAATACCTCCACTCTGAGACCTGGACTCAAAAAGCCTTGGTTCCAGGGAAAACGCCCATCGTTGTCATGTTTACGAACGTCCGCAATGCGGCATAAACATCACGTAAAAACAGCGTTGTGTAAAAACAGCGTTATGTAAAAACAGCGTTGTGTAAAAACAGCGTTGTGTAAAAACAGCGTTGTGTAAAAACAGCGTTGTGTCAACGGCGTCATACGGAGATAAAACCTTGAATCATCAAAGAACGACGTAAACAATAATTGTGCCTTATCAAATAAAATATTAAATCAAATAAAAGTGATAATGTTATTGGAAATCTAAACTTTAAGAAGTAATTCTGTTATTGGGGACTGCCTATTATTATCCTCATGACTTAGGGTTTATTAACTTTATTTATATTTTAGTCTTCCTGCAGCTTTAACCGCAGCGTGTCCCAAATGTTTAATTGAAACGACCGGCTTGGCACCGTGATGCATGCTGTTACTTTTAATAGCATTTCGAGTTACCATGGCGATGTAATTTGTAAAAAAAGACACAATTTTTCCTCATTCACGATGCCTGACGGAACTCTTCACAGCCTCTGCCACAGTGAGGTCACATGACCTAGAGGGGAGGGAGCCATTTTGGTTCAAAATGGCTGCCACAGCTACCTCAGAAAACTCAAAATTGACTAAAAGTCAGTCATTCTTGAGATTTTGAGCTGAAATTTGGTTTGTTCGTAGCTGAGACCATTACCCATCACAGGCACATCAAAAATCCAAGATGGCCACCATAGTTTACAAGACAAAAACTACTATAACTCATAATTTTTTTTGTTGCCATATTGTACATAATCCTGTCAAATGTTTTTTTTAAATGGCCGCCATGTGGCAGTCCCCGTCAAAGTTTCTCCAGGGATTTTCTAGTTAGTAAAGAATTAGAATTGTTTTGATTCCAGTGTTTTTTTGTTTTTAATTCATAAATATTGACTCGTTAGAATCTGTTGTGTGTTGAAGTTACGTTTGGATAAAAACCAGATCAGCTTGAGTCTGTCCAGATACATCCATCAATGAAACACCAGTGAGTTGGAGTCGGACGTGATGTAAAAACATGTTAAAATGATAACGTCTGGAGAATAATTTAGATAAATGTGGACTGAATTACTGATGGTGTTCCCTTCTAACCTGAGCCTGTAGCTCTCCAGATTAAAGTTCAACTCTAAAGCTGTTTAAAACTAAAGCTTCCAGTTTGGATGTACATGCTTTTATTTTGTAGTAAAGGAGTTTTCTGTTCCTCAGACGTCCTGTTGGAGCGTCAGGCCCACCTGCCCACCACGCACAAGTTCAGCCGAGAGCCACGTAAGAAGCACCACCCCCACACTCATGAACTGCGTCACGTCGACCCCCGAGCTTCACGTCACGGCGCACGACGTGCGTGAGCCGCGCCGGCAAAACGAGTCCCGAATGATCGTCCAGCTGAGAAGACTTGAAATGAAACGCAGTTTCTTCAAGTTGGTGATTCATACGGAAGAGTTTCAGGGCCATGGTGATAAATTTTCTTTGCCCAGAATTCTGGTTTAATTTCAGAATAAAATAAATAAATGAGAACTCAGGAAATAAACAAATCATTTTTACACCGTGGCCCTGATCATCTCTAGATTTACTGGTTTCATTTAGGAGCGCTCCGGTTTGACAACTGGATCTTTATTCATCTTAAGTGATGTCGTCGAGAATTACAGGCATTATACGAAGGGATTTACCAGTGCTGCAGAAGCTGAGGTAAAAACAGTTATCGCCGAAGACGTGCTTGTTTGAATAATCCAGATTAGATGATATTTTAGTTGACGGTGTCTTTAAAGACTCATTTTTATGCAAATGTCAATTTCAGCACGGATGAATATTTTCACGTGGTTTGCTGTTCGGCCTGCGCTCGTTCTAACTCGTTTTTTTAACGAGTCACGTTTTTAAAAGCTGGATCTTCAGGGAAAAATGTCCTCAACTCATTTTCACCCAGGAGGAGGAAAAAATGAAAACTGGGTTTAAATCCATGAAGCGCCTCATCCTCTGCACCTTGTGGAGTTAGCACAGGTACGGCAGGCTGTTTTACTATATAATCAAATGCTCATAAATCTGTTTACGGTTTTATCTCCTTGTCACAAAAATCTTATTACTTTAAAGATGCTTACAATCACATTATCACAAGCAGAAATTAATATTTTAAATAAGTCTAATTATACTATTAAAAATTAAGTTTAAACTTCAAGTCGTTATGGAGCGGACGTGTTTGATGCAACATTTGACGTTCAGGGTGGAGATGCTGCTGACACCCTCCAGGCCCACATGAAACAGGATCGTCTCAGGTTTGATCTTAGATGCCGACAGACGTCGTTTGGCAGATTTCCTGTCGATTCTTCAAGCTCAGTTTGCACGACTTCCACACGGAGTCCCGTGTTGTTCATTTGAAGTGTGTTGGCTCAACTCTGAACTTGGAATGAGCCTAAACTGTAATTTCTGATTACAGTGGTCTAAGTTCGCTTCAAGTACATTAAACTTTATATTAAGGCTTTAGAAACCCTTCCCACGCTCTTGGAATGTTCTAAACTCTTAAACATACGTCCTTTTAACAACATACATTACTAAATTTTACTTACTAGCTCTGCAGAACAGCAGCTCTGGTTCTGGTCCAACCCTGGCTCATTCCGATCGGTTCGTTTCTGCAGATCCTGCAGCGATGAAGCCCACACTCAGTCCTCTGAACTCTGAAACCTACTCATTTTAACAACACACAGCTCTTGTCTGTACAGGAGCTACAACATGTTACTTACCAGGCTCTGCAGTACAGCAGCGGCTCGGTTCTGGTTCGACCCGATAGATGAAAAAAGTCCCGGTGCAGCATGACGAAGCCCACTGCTCCATCCAGCTTGATGAGTACGTGCTGCTGCTTCAGGATTTAATCCACCACCTCTGGACCAGCACCGCACGTCCAGAACCTGACTGCACCCTGCAGCCGTCTGTTCCCTGTAGTTCCCAGGATCCGGGTCACACTGAGTCCAGATCTGCTGCAGCTCAGCTACTCAGCTCTGAAGACACAACTGGAAGGACGAGTTCAGCTTCAGGATTATTTGAGACCTTCCTGCCAGTTGTGAGCAACAGAACGAACTGAACGAACAGAACTTACAGAACTTCTGACTTTGCTGCAAAACGTTCCCTCCATTTGCAGAAAGTAGTGGTTGCAAAACTGTTGATTTATGAGAAGCGATGGCTTCTGGGTAGTGTAGTTCTTTAGACTGGCAAAAACAGTGAAGGCTTATTGAAAGAAAACTGAAATGACGGCGCTTTTTTTTTTTTAATATAATGTACATGTACAGTACTTAAAAAATTGCGATGGAACGAGTCTGCGAAAAACGAACTGCGAAATAACGAGGGATTACTGTATTTATTATTTATTTATTTATTTATTTTATTAACCTTTATTTAAGCAGGCAAGTCCCACTGAGATCACAGATCTCTACAAGGGAGGCCTGGACCTGAAGGCAGACTAACATGCATGTTGTTGGTTTGTGGGAGGAAACCAGAGCACCTGGAGAAATCCCATGCAAGCACGAGAAGAACATGCAAACTCCACCCAGAAGGACAAAAGTATAAATCTAAAAATCATCTCTGACTAATAGGAGCGTGGTGACCTGGAGGAATGTCCTTGACATCTAAAGCGGTGAAAGGAGATCCTAAAAAAGGTGAGATCAGGTCATCTGGGCAGATTTGTGTGAGGTGCACGGCATCTCTTTATATCTCAGGTCCTGGTGTCAGGCCTCAGACTGATGAAGTCTTTCAGATGAAAGACGAGACGTTTCTCCCAAAAAGAATCTGTCCAGACGACACGATTGATCCTTTCTTGTGATGCATCCACCTGGACGGTCGAGCTTACAAACCTTTAGTTTTTATGTTTTGGTAGCTGGAGATAGGAGTGTGACCTGATTATATGGTAAAACGTCTGCCGTATCAGGAGCGAGCAAAGGGGCATCGTGTCGGCGTGCGCTCGTGGCACCAAATGCACTTCAGTCTTCTGAACGTTCTTCTGCCCAACGTTTCTCTGTTTGGTTCAGTTTCCAAACGCCCGTCAAAGACGGACTTGTTGTGGCTTCGTCTTCGTCCGGCGTCACAAATGGAGGTCGTGTTTGTCGTCGCTGTGTGAGGGTTTGTGGACGGGCGTGTAACGGGGCGTGTGCGCTCCTCGTGTGCTCTCAGTGTACAGGGTGATAAAGAACCAGCCTCCTCCCATCCTCTCCATCGAGCTGGACCACAACCCCTTCAAGTGTCTGGCTCCCGGCTGCCCCAAGTCCTTCAGGAAGGCCAGTCTGCTGCACTACCACACCAAGTACTACCACTCGGACCAGCAGCTGGACCGAGGCCTGGAAGCAGGACCACACAGGTGAGTCCAGAACCCCCAGCTGGACCCGTGATGAGCGGCCTGCAGGTCTACTGTTTGACCAGCTAGATGTTCTGCAGGAGGAGGAGGTCGTCTTCTGACGGGAACGACCTCATGCTGGGGAGGAAGCCTGAGAGCCGGAGCAGCAGTTGTCATGGTGACGACAGGGAGCAGAGCATCATGGGAGCAGGTCTGTCGGCTCGCCGCCGCTCCGGAACAACCAGACGTAACGGCGTTTTAACCGTCTGACTTCCTGTTAGCAGAGTTAAAGAAGGAGAAGCAAGGAGGAAACGACAGGAAGGACAGGAAGCACTTCCTGCGGGTCAAACTGAAGAAGAAGAAAAAGAAGAAGAAGAAGAAGAAAAGTCTGCCAGGTAGCCGTCACGCTGCTAACAAAAGAACAACAATATGATGTCACTTCCTGTTTACTTGACAGTTTCCTGTTGACTGAATATTTAGAGCTGAGTGGCATTTCTTCTTCTTCTGTCAGGGTTCGGCTCCAGCGAGGAGGAGACATCCGACAGACCTCCAATCACTCTGAAGCTTTCACACACACATGGTGAGCACATGCACACACACACACACACATGCACACACGCACACACACATGCACACACACACACCATCTACAATCAGTTTGTTGAGATTATTCTCCCTTCAGTTGAAGACGGCAGTGATTGGTCGACTCTAACAGCTGAGAGCGGAGAGGACACGCCCCCCTGGCCCGTTGCTATGGAGACAGATGAGTGTGAGGCGGTCAGGTGTGTGTGTGAGGTGGACGAAGAAAACGACTTCATGATCCAGGTAAAACACACACACACAGTCAAACCTCTGTTCATGTTCTGTCTGGACCCGGTGGTTCTGTGTGGACCCAGTGGTTCTGTCTGGACCCGGTGGTTCTGTCTGGACCCGGTGGTTCTGTTTTGACCCGGTGGTTCTGTCTGGACCCGGTGGTTCTGTCTGGACCCGGTGGTTCTGTTTTGACCCGGTGGTTCTGTTTTGACCCAGTGGTTCTGTCTGGACCCGGTGGTTCTGTTTTGACCCGGTGGTTCTGTTTTGACCCAGTGGTTCTGTCTGTACCCGGTGGTTCTGTTTTGACCCGGTGGTTCTGTGTGGACCTGGTGGTTCTGTGTGGACCCAGTGGTTCTGTCTGGACCCAGTGATTCTGTGTGGACCCAGTGGTTCTGTCTGGACCCAGTGGTTCTGTGTGGACCTGGTGGTTCTGATGTGTGCTCTCTGTGCTCTCAGTGCGAGTCGTGTCTCTTCTGGCAGCACGGCACCTGCATGGGTCTGTATGAAGACAACGTTCCTCTCAGCTACACCTGCTACTACTGCAGACAGAGCACAGGTAGGACCAGCGCCGGGCGGGAAACGGGTCGGGTCGGGATGTGTTCTGATGTTCGTCTCAAACTCTCTCTGTTGTGACGTGCAGGTTGGAGGCGGGCTCAGCGCTTCTTCTCTGAACCCGACCTGCTGATCTCGGGCCCCATGTTCGGCCTGTCGTGCGTGAAGGAGAACTACTCGGAGATCAACGCCTCCAAGATCTCCCACACGGGCCGCCTGCTGACGCACACGCGTGGCCTCGGCCAGGTCCTCCACGGCCTGCAGCTGAAAATCAGCCTGCTGCAGTGAGTCCGGACTCGTCCGAGGTGCCGCTCGCCTGTTAACTGCACAGACCGGTGCTCAGTCTGTCTGCGTCTGTCTGTGCAGCGCACCGTCCCACCCCGACCTGCAGCTGTGGAGGTTACCATGGAGACAGGAGGACGGGCCGAGGCTCGCATCCAGCGCCAGAGGAGAGCCTGCCGTCTGTTACATCAGCAGTGAGCACTGCTACCAGAAGCCTGGTGCATCATGGGAAATGGCAGAGAGGACCCAGGAACGACCGGCAGTTTTGGTGAAACAGGAAGTGGACTCTGAGGAAAAGGTAGAGACAGGAAGTGGACTCTGAGGAAAAGGTAGAGACAGGAAGTGGACTCTGAGGAAAAGGTAGAGACAGGAAGTGGACTCTGAGGAAAAGGTAGAGACAGGAAGTGGACTC
>JAVCKU010000001.1:1545110-1559233 GCA_032273985.1 Hypsolebias coamazonicus
AAACATGATCATTTAAAAATATTAATATTAAACATAATCATATAAAAATATTAATATTAAGCATGATCATATAAAAATATCAATATTAAACATGATCATTTAAACATATTAATATTAAACATGATCATATAAAAATATTAATATTAAGCATGATCATTTAAAAATATTAATATTAAACATGATCATGTAAAAATATTAATATTAAGCATTAATGCTGTTGATGTTTTGTTTTGTGGTGAAATTATAAATTATGTTTAAATCTGGTTTGACTCTGGATCAGTTAAAAGACTTGTTGTTTGGCAGGGTGGGGGGGTCGGGACCACCTCCATTGGTCTAATGTATGTTTTGCTGTGTGACCGCTGGGCTGCATGCCCCCCCCCCATGAGTCGTGATCCACTAACTCTGCGCTTGTTCCTCCAACAGCAGAGCCGGTGTCCGCGCGCCAGCCCGCGCTGCGCCCTCACGTGCACAAGCAGCCGGAGAAGACGACGCGCGTGCGGACGGTGCTGAACGAGAAGCAGCTGCACACGCTGCGCACGTGCTACAACGCCAACCCGCGGCCCGACGCGCTCATGAAGGAGCAGCTGGTGGAGATGACGGGCCTGAGCCCGCGCGTCATCCGCGTCTGGTTCCAGAACAAGCGCTGCAAGGACAAGAAGAAGTCCATCCTGATGAAGCAGCTGCAGCAGCAGCAGCCCAACGACAAGACGGTGAGACACGCACACACACGCACACGCACACACCCCAAACCTCAAGCTGTGTGTTAACCGCGAGCGTCCTGCGCGCAGAACATCCAGGGACTGACGGGGACCCCAATGGTCGCGGCCAGTCCGGAGCGGCACGACGGGGGCGTCCAGGCCAACCCGGTGGAGGTGCAGAGCTACCAGCCCCCCTGGAAGGTCCTCAGCGACTTCGCCCTCCAGAGCGACATCGACCAACCAGCCTTCCAGCAACTGGTGTGTCGCGCAGCAACTCTGGGTGTTGGTGGTGGTGTGTGTGTGTGTGTGTGTGTGTGTGTGTGTGTGTGTGTGTGTGTTAATCTAGATGATTGAGAATGTTTAATTGCGCCTTGTGAGCGTCTGTGTGGACAAACATCTGAGCAGCTCCTGCAAGTTTCATCACAAAAAGGACAAACATTTAACAAGTTGCTCATTTAAATCCAAATGTTGTGTCCAGTTATTATTTTACATAGTCTGTCACATTATATTGATGCTAAATACAAATGACTTCTGCACATTATTGATCGATTGATTGATTGATTGGTTGATTGGTTTAGAACAGATCAAATCAAACATTCTC
Organism: Hypsolebias coamazonicus; assembly: GCA_032273985.1. NCBI lineage: Eukaryota > Metazoa > Chordata > Actinopteri > Cyprinodontiformes > Rivulidae > Hypsolebias > Hypsolebias coamazonicus. The sequence goes on from JAVCKU010000001.1 coordinate 1,546,410, forward strand.
TCCCTCTTTGAAACTTAAATTATGAGTTCAGAGCCACAAAAAACATTCAGCGTCAATAATACAGCGTGTTGTTGAGGGTAAATTATTTAAATATAAATTTAAAATATGGATTAAAAATGAAAGACCATTTATTTTTATTGTTTTTAATGTGTCGAAAACTTTTACTAATATATGAAATTATCATATTTATGCAGAACTGCTGATTTGAACGACCGAGTGTAAATGTAAAACATCCTGCCTGTCCTCTCAAGACTAAACATTCAGTGACTGAATATATTATTATTATTATTATTATTAATAATAATAATAATTACTATAATAATAATAATTATTATTATTGTTATTATTATTATACACATGCAAATAAATAAATAAATCCCTAAAAGACAGGGAAAATGCTAAAACTACATATCCTCTGATATTGTTATGAAAATCCATCTAATTAATAACCAATGATTTATTTATTTATTTTTGTTTGTTTGTTTTTTGGTCAAAGATTTAAATGACCACATGTGGCCCTTGAGCCACAGGTTGCAGACCCCTGCTTTAGGACAGGAACAAAGAACATCACACACACAAATGCGCACGCGCATGTGTGTATATTTGTATATTTATAGAGAGTTTGCTGTGTTTTTTGTGTCATGTCTAAAGCAACATGCGTGTCAGTCCTGCTGCTCATGTCAGATCTTCTTCTTCTTCTTCTGTTAAAAAAGGAGCACACAGTTGTTCCATGTTTTGTCGTCTACATTCGAACAGTTGTGAGTCTGCCGTCATCTAACCTTCAACCCGACACACACACTCTGATGACAAGTCTCTGAATGATCCAAACTGCTCTGTTTGGTTCTCACATTCAGAGTTCACCGGTGCACGTCTGTCGTGCACGCTTACTAACTCTACTCTTCTAGACATTCTTTAGTTTGTCTCATGCATGGAAACCTGCTAAAGTCTCGTGTTACTGAGGTTGTCACAACTTCATTAGTAGAGATGAGTGATGGTGCTCATGGTCCTCTTGCACCTTCAGATGGACTCAGTCGTGGTATTAAACTGTCCCGGGTGCTGGAGGCGTGCACCTGAGCTGGACACGCAGCCCCAGTGATGGCCGGCTTTATTTCATTCCTATTGATTTATGGACGGTGACACGGGCAAGACAATCTGCCTGAGACTCCCAGAGCAAACTGGGCCAGATGTGGAGCACATGTTTGTGTTTGTCGGTTGGGTTTTGATCAGGACACGGACATGACCCGAGCTCGGTCCGAGTCGTGGCGCTGCAGCAGACGCATCTTCACAACTTGGTGAAGTTCGAGCCTCGTGAGACTCTAACCGCTGCTCCATGTGTCCCACAGGTCAGTTTCTCCGAGGGAGGACCGGGGTCCAACTCCACCGGCAGCGAGGTAGCGTCCATGTCCTCTCAGCTTCCCGACACACCGAACAGCATGGTCTCCAGCCCCATCGAGGCCTGAGCAGCCCCCCACGCATGGACGGACTGAAGTGAACGATCATCCCATTCCTCCCGACAGCACCAAGCAACCCCACTGGTTGTGTTTTGACACTGTGAAGACAATCATGGGATTTACCACAGCCACCCACTCTGCGGTCCACCAGACAGACGGCGCCTCACGTGGAGCGGTGCATCCCATCTGCACGCTGGTTACAGTTGCCAAAAAGAGAGGACACGAGCTTGTTTCATCACGACGGGATCTGTAGGAGCAGAATCTGAATCAAGAGCTCAGCTCTGAGTAGAAGAAGATGATTTTTTCCTCGTCGTTGAAGCTTCTGGACTATACTGGGAGAAGAGTGGCACTGGTTTTCTGTCTGTAATTATTTTCCTTCAAGCTCTACGGCGTTTGCAACAAGGTATACCTCTATTTTGCCACAAGCTTCGTGGGACATTTGTGAGTTAGTGTCCGTCCAGAAATTGGCTTTTTATTTTTCTTTCTTTCCCAAAGACCTGTAAGTTAGATCTTTGATTGAAAATGTATTATTTGTTTCCGTGCAACAGAATTATTTATTATTTATTGCCGATCAATTTGCCACCTTTCGTGTAACTTTCGTAACTGAAGTAAAAAAAAAAAAAAGATAATTATAATAAAAGTAGACTGCGGTTTGGTCTGTAAAATATTGGTTCACAGTTTAGTTTGAAATGTTTTTTTTTTTTAAATAATTAATTTTTTAAGGAGCCAGGATCATGGGAGATGAGAAGCAGACAGTTTTGTAGAGATTGATTTTTGTAAACCCTGCTGAGATAGACTGCTTTGGAGGCAACTTTAAAAAAAAAGGATCATCTCCATGCGTCTGACTGAGTTTTTCGAACGACACGTCTTTAAAGTCTGGACCTGCGGCCTGTCCAAGGTGGACTCTCCCTCAGCGACTGGACCGGTTCCAGCCTCGACCCTAACAAGACAAAACGGACACAAAAAAACGAGTAAGTGATTGAATATGATTTTCATTTTTAATAAAACAAATGGATTGTTTTTAAACTCTCAAATGTCACTGACTTGATTGTGGAGGCAAAATGGAATTATTTTGTGCAACATTACCTCGTTGTCTCTTAACTCCAGTCGTCAAAAACAATCAAACTGATCTTTTAACGTAACAAAGTAGGTTTTACAGCAAAGGTGGCAGAGAGGAAGGTTTGATGAGTTGTTGGTAACAAACCGAGTCCAGGTCGACCCAACAGAACATCTCTCCTGCACAGTCTCACCTGAAAGTTCAGCAGTGGTCACATTTATTTCATCAAATGTTGGCTCGTGGGTGGGGCGGGTGTGGGCTGTAAGCAGGAAGGGGATGGGGGTGCTGGGAGGGGTGGTGTGAAATAAAACTAAAGGTTCTGTTGTTTTTTAAATAACAGAAATAGAATAATCCATGTTGTCATGATTTAATCTACCAGATTACGTGAGGCTCTAACTGAGTCCTTGAGACTTCATGAGTCTGATGGTTTCCAAAGAACGACGCAGTCTGATGCAGAACCTCTGAGCCACTGCTCCGCCTGAGACGACGTTCAGATACTGAAAATACAGCCCTGCTTGTGGGTCAACACTCAACCGTCAACATTTTATTAATTTGTTTCAAATGATTAATTGTTTTGATATGAAAATGATTTCATATCAAATCAATTGTTTTTAAATAGGAGCAAACGGTGGTGCAGTAGTTGGTAGAGCTGCTCTCTCTTAGCAAGAAGGATCCCGGTCCAAATCCTGGCCGTTGAGCTTTCTAGGTGGAGTTTGCATGTTCTCTTTGTGCATGTGTGGGTTTTCTCCAGGGACTCCAGTTTCCCCCCACAGACCAAAAACATGCATGTTAGACTGATGGTAACTTTAAATTGTCTCTATGTGTCCCTGTGATGGACTGGAGACCTGTCCAGAGTGTCCCCCACCTCTCACACAGAGACTGCTGGATATGGACACCAGTGACCCCCCGTGACCTGAAAAGGAAGAAGCGGGTAAAGATGATGGATTGATGGATGGATTTTATGTGTACGCATCCAAATATTTTTCCCTTCCTGTGCAGGAACTCAGAAAAATACGTACAATCTTTAAAACAAAACAATGAAAAACAAGAAAAACAATTTCATCTAATACAAAAGATGTCACCTGTGAGTTGCAACATAAACATGACCTTGAATTAAATAATTTAGTAAAACGTCCGCGCATCAAGTGAAATGTCTCACTGGTGCCAGAAGCTGCACATAAACATATAAGTTAAAATGCACGTGGAGAAAATTACAATTTCTCTTAGACAATAACTTCCGAACATCTGGCTTGACTGTGGTCAGGCTTTGCAAAAAGTAATAATAATAATATTAATAATAATTTTTTTTATTCTTATAATAAGTGTAAGAAATATACGCCCCTGAGCTCATTTTATTGGATTTACATTTTCTTTGACTTATAATTTAGTTCATCAATTAAAATCTTGACTATGCAGATTATTAGATAATAAAATCAAACAATAAGAGGCTGTATGAAGCAGTTATTTTGTTTATAAAACAAATGCTAATTAAAAATGATTTTGTGTTTGTTGAAAAAGTCAGCATAGTGTACAAAAAATTTTAGAGTTACAGGATGATGTTCTGTAAAACAAGCGACTGATGAAAAACACACAACAATCATTAACGGGTTCAGTGGATCCTGAGCCATGAAAAGATGAACTCATGAAGAAATGTGACGTTTTATAGAGCTCTGCTTTGGGTCAGTCGGGTCACACCAGCATCGCTGGGCGAACAATGGGTGACAGACAATAGAGTGAGGAGGATGCAGCGAAGTCAGACATGAGGATGCAGCAGCCATTTGAGCAGCGCTGCAGGAAGAACACACACAACGTGCACACACACCAAACAACGAGCTGCTGCAGCAACAAGCAGCCTGAAGAACAGAAACATGCATCGCAAAGCGCCCGAGCGCAGCTTGATTTTAAAAAAAAAAAAAATTTTAGGAGCACTTCACTTTTCAACTCAATACTGTAGAACAACACAAAAACAAAAATACTTAAAAAAAGTTTTAGTATGTCTGGAATATTTTCAAAGAACGCATTGCCTTTAAGATTGCCTGAATGTTTCTTAAATTAATAAATATCTTCCAAATCAGCTCATTTAAAAACACCAGTAAATTTGTATAATAAATTTGTTATAATAAAATAATAATAAAAAATTATAAATAAATTAATTAATTAAAATAGTAAATTTGGTAACTGAATTTATTGAACTTTACACCATTTTCTTCACAATGGTTGTTGCATCCATGTCTCCAGTGACATGAAGCATAAGATCTTCTTCTGTTGCACATCAAATATTTAAGCATTACAAAATCTATACACACCTTAAATGTTTTCTTCCTAAATGGTTTCAGCACGTTGTACCGTTGCCAGTGGCACGTGAACACGTCAGCAGCTGACAGTTTTGCTCTACTTACTATCTGAAAACTGAAAACTGACACATGCACCTACATCTGGACCTGCCATTCTGTGTTTGTCTGTCTCTCCTTCTCAAACCAGCTGGTCAAAGCAGATGACCGCCTGTCCTAAACCTGGTTCTGCTGGAGGTTTCTTCCTGTTAAAATGAGTTTTTCCTTTCCACTGTCTCCTTTGAGCTTGCACAGGATGGGAAACTGTGATGAAGTGAATATTCAGCGGGTCGAGAACTTTACTAATTGGTATCTGAATGTTTTGTAACGTGCCCTGAGACAACTTTGTTGTGAATTGGCGCTCCATGAATAAACTGAATTAAACTGAATTGAAAAGGAAGAAAATGATAAAGATAATGGATGGGTGGATAAATTCCCACGCACTTTATCAATAACCTTGTTCAGGCTTAAATGCATTGGTTTTATTTAAAGAGGCAGAACTGTGTTTATTATCAAAACAAAATCTTAATTTAAATGATTAAGAAAACAAAAATTAATTGCTGACACATCCATCACCACAATTTCTCTTGAAGTTTGAGTGTCTTCATGCAGGCCCACAATCGATCTTGACAAACGAGCCATAATTCAGATGGCCACCAGGGGCTGCCTGTCAAACTAAAGCAAACACAAGATCCAACAAGTCACCAGGGATCTGGATGAACCAGGATCTGGAGATTATTTGGGTTACTTGAAGTTTAACCATGTGCCTGGATACAGTGCGATGCTTATTTCTACAGCACACCCAACCTGCTGTGTGCCTTGTGTCTGAGAGAAGATACCACCCCCTAGAAAAGGACCACCTCGAGTTAATATTTTTGGTGTATTGACAATGAAAAGCTCTCATCTATATGTCTCTTTCTACAACTAAAGACAGTCAAAACCCTTTGGTTCCCTGGAGAGAAAATAGAAGCTCCTTGATGTTCTACTCAAGCTGCACAATGTTAAAATATTTTACAGTACAATTAAATGGTTAAATTGCTGTTTTTGTTGCTCTTTGACCGGAAACTTTTGAAACTTCAGCAGATAGTTGCTTTTGATTTTTGTTTGTTTTAACAGTCAGAGTAGATGATGCTGCTCATGCATTCAAACCAACAGGGTTAGCTCTGAACTGGTTGTTAGAGTTAGAAAACAGCATGGTGTGCATTTAAATACAGTTACTGGTACTCCATAAGAATCTCAAGAGGATATGAGTCATGCGTCATCTGCAAAAAACAAAAACAAACAAACAAACAAACAAATGTGATGAATTCATTACAAACTTACCCTATGCAACAAATTATATATATAAATTTCTCACATATTCATAAGCCCCTCACTCAGTTTTTAAAGATGAGTTCAGCAGCCATTCAGCTGGTGATCATTTGAGTTTCTTGAAATCACAGTTTCATTCTTTCTGTCTTTACTACAAGGACAGTGATAGGTGAGGGATAAAACATAGATAAGTAACTTGACAGCTTTAGCTTTTGGTTTAGCTTTCTCTTCATCAAAACACACTGCAAACACTGTCCCCATTATCTATCAACCCCACTCTCTATTCTACATGACTTTGATTCGTGAACACATTTACTTTTCTTTTAACCTTTATTTCTACAGGTTAGTCTCATTGAGCCTTAAGGACTCATTTACAAGAGAGACGTGTTTTAAACAAAGAACAGATGACGTACAGACAACAATTGACAATCATGTAAAAAGCATATAAAAAGAAAATAGATGAAATTATATACAAAAATGAAACAAAAACAACTACATTATAAAGTGATGTAAAATATTAAAAACAGGAACATGTCTGTGTTGGGTTTTGCCATGAACTTAACAGATGTTTAAAATCACTTAGAGAAGTCAAGGTTGAGACCTTCAGATCTTTTTGTAAGATATTCCAGGAAACAGGAGCAGAGTAGGAGAAGGCCCTTTTGCCAAGTTCAGTCCTCACTGATGGAACACTGCAGGTAATAATGTCCTGTGAGTGCATGCTGTAGTTCATGCAGTGACATGTAGGAGGAGATGTATGAAGACAGCAGACCAAGAGGTGATTTAAATATGAAAATCTACCAATGACAGTCTGCGTGAGGTTAATGATGTCCAATTAATTACTGAATAAATGGTGCAATGGTGGATACTGTAGTTACAGTGATGAATCTTAGTGCACCATGATAGACAGCATCTAACATCTGCAGGGTGCTTGTAGAGCATTCATGTAAATAATGTCACCGTAGTCAATGGAGGGAAGGAAAGTCTCAGTTACAAGGTGTTTCCTAGCATTCAGAGTTAAACAGGATCTATTTCCGAAAATAAAAAAACAATTTAACGTTGTTTCCTTATGAAGTTTTCCACGTGGAGCTTAAAGGAGATGTGCGAATCGACCAAGATACCCAAAGATGTGTAGAAATCAACAAACTCAATAAGGACACCATTCAAGGCTAAAATCAAAGGAAGAACTGCTAGGACTGACTTCCTGTTTGAAAAAAACATTCCCTTGGGTTTTGTCTGTGTTTAGGACAAATTTGAGACAGAACAAATTTGACTGGATGATGTCAAAAGCAAATAGCAAAAGCTGGAAAACCTTAGCAACTGCTTTAGCTTGACAATAAACAATTGCGTCATCAGCATAGAAATGTAAGGATGCGTCAGGAATGCTCTGACCTAAATTATCTAGATTATAAAGAGGGTGGGTCCGAAAACTGAGCCTTGTGGTACACCATTGTTGACTGTTAAATAACTGAAGTAAGTATCATTATGTTGAACACGTTGCCTCCGATCTGAAAGATAGTTAGAGAAACACAAATACAGTGTGGTTTCATGTTAAACCATCAAATAGTAACAAACAAAAACGGCGCAGAAGAATCTGAGGTCTATTGTTTCTTAACCCTCTCAGAGAGCGTTTCAGAGTGTTGTTGTTGCAGCAGATTATGTGGTTTGTGTTCACATTATTTCTGGGAAAAGTGTATTCTAAGGATTTGATGTCCAACGTAGAAAAATTGTAAGCCATAGTGTCAAACTTGTTAGGTAGATTTTATCTCCTGGCCCCAATTAAGTAATGCGTGATGAAATTGCAGAATACTGTGTGCAGGAAGAAGGAAGGTAATGAGACCTGACGTTTACATTTTAAACCAGTGGTTCCTGAACTTTGTTTCTCTGAAATGATGTTGACAAAAACTTTAACATCATCTATATACAATTTAAATGAACAAACTTTGTTAGTATCCTGAATAAACAAATCATATTTACAACAAAAAACTGTCTTGAAACCCACTATAAAAATTATGTATTACTCATGAGATAAAATAAGATAAATCTTTAGTTGTTACATGCACAGTGATACATAGTATAATATGCAGTGAAATTTGTTATTGTACCTGCATCTAAAGATAAGCAAATAAGATTTGATTGCTCTGTTTGAATATTAATTGAGTAACTTCACCCCTGGTCCTTCTGAACTGCAGATGTAGTAAAATTTTTAGCGAGTATATTTAGAAATATACTAACACAACCGTACTAAAGCCCCCAGTATACCCCTGCGTACATCCGTGCGTGCATTCGTATGCACGTACTGTCCTCAGAGAGTTCAGCCCTATACTTGAGCATACGTTCTCAAGTACATTCTCGCGTTTTCACACCAAATTCTTGTCGTCATTTCCTTAATTTCGGCATTTCCTCTATTCTTTCAGTCATGGCTTTGAATGTCCTTGTATTTTTTTTTATTGGCATATCATATAAATTTCTCTGTTTTCTTATCTCCTCTAAGAGCCTCTCTTCGAAATTTGCCTCCATTTTTGTTCACAAAGCAGGAAATGCGGTCTGTGTTGCACAAAAAAACAGTTTGATGTGAACACAATTCCGGGCACACAGTTCCGTGCCGTTTATTGTGCAACGCTGCGTATGCGTACACGGTCGTAAAAATTGAGCTTGGCGCGTACATGCCCTGCAGGGGTACGCTCGTACCTTCGCGCACATACGTGCGTACCTCCGCGTATGGACGTACGCGGGAGTACGGTATACATTGGGGGCTTTACTTTTGTTCATTGCGCTAAATAACTGTAAAGATGTGCAGCATGAATAATCAGTGGTTAGTAATGTTACAGGTCACTCGCAATGAACAACAGATCCTACCACCCAAAGGTCGTGTTGAAGAACCTTGGTAAGAGAAATGACTTTTTGTTGGTGAACGTGCAGAAAGAGAAATTTCAAAAGGTACGCATACACAACTTACTCATCAGATGATCCTTCACCAAACCCTACATTTTAAGGGGCAGGAAGGCTGATGGACGAGGAAGGGAAGTTTTCCATCAAATACATTAAGACCAGGAAAGCCACACAGAACATCTTGTGTCAAACTGAGACCCACTGGGACATTTAGGAGGCCTAGGCTGTGGTGATGGATGCACAGGTGGCCATAGAGACAGAGTTGAGATCTCTGCTTCATGTTACCACAACCATCATGTATTCTGGTGGACAGCCTTGTTCTGTCATCTTCTCAAGAAGACAGGGAAAGACTAAAGTGTCAAAAACAAGTGCAGTGAGGATACTCATGAACAATGATTGCGTCTTATTGAGGAATTGAAGAGACTGGTGACACATATACACAATCAGTGATGTAGTCTACATTTTTGTAGTGGGTATACCGCGGTAAAGTTAGTTTTACTTTGGACACAGTTGAAGCCACGGAGCGCGAATGTCCAACGTCCAACTAACTTTACCATCATCGGTCCGTATACTGTGCTTAGAAACCAAAGTACACTGGTTGGTACAATGTAATTGTCAATTTATTTTAATTTGTAAGCATATTGGACATTTCCAAATTTCTCCGATGCTTATATTTGAATAAATGAACAACAAACTTTGTACAACAGTTGGCTTTGTATTAAAACATGTTATAGAATTTATTAAACCGTATCAAAGCAAAACATGTTCAAATATTAAGTGGGAAGTACAGAAGCATTAATTATGTAATAATTCGCTGGATAAATGAATGTCATAAACAAGCGCCGCATATCGATAGATTGTTACGGAAGCGTTTAACGTATCAATGACACGTGTTTAATGATATGTCATGCATCAATGAGCACTTTTAATGGGTATACAGAAATTCTTAAGCTTTTCTAGTGGGTATACTCCATATACCCACATATCACGTAGACTACACCATTGTACCCAATCATAATTATAGACATGCAAGCTTCAACAGAAAAAAAGGAGGATGCCACTGGAGCTGAAGTTGAGCCTGACCAAAGCTTCAGTAACTTTATGTCTACAAACACCAGTCACACGTGGATAGAGCAGGAAACGGGCCTGATTAACCTTGAAAGATCCCTGAACACTGTTCCAGACTAGAAGCCTTAGTATCCAAAACTACATGGTCCACACCAAATGTAACATAATTCATAAAGCACAATTAAAAACAACTGCTGTTTGCCAAAGTGCTGCACACAAAACAATAAATGTCAATGAGACTCAAATGCACCAAGAGTTGAAGCCTAAGGTCTAGGGGCAGCTGGTTCCACAGTCGGAGCTGTAGTTCAAAAGGCCCGATCCATGTACCTCGGGACAACTAAAGACTGGATCACCTGTGGAGCAGCTTGAACCTCAGAACAACTAAAAGCAAGTGATCAATAGATCAAATGGATCTGGAGGGCACCCAACACTGAAGAAGGTCACAAGGACCTGTGCTGGTATAGCTATCATAGAGCACAAGAAAATCTAAGCCATGTTAGTTTAAAACCTCTGTAATTTGTCTTTATATTAATTATCACCCCACCATGAAAACACATATTATATACTGTAGCTGAGGGTACAGATACAGTATAAAATATGGGCAAATACTGTAAGGGTTCAAGTTTGCTGGAGATTTACATGGTAGTATGAACATTTTATTTTAGCTGGGGTATTTATTTATTTATTTTTTGTTAATGGAACTGCGCACCTCTTGGGTGGGAAGCTTTGACGATGGGTGGGCTGTGTAGGGGGGGGGGGGGTGTGTGTGCGAAGAAGCCACATTCTCATATCGCCGCTCTCCATCTGAAAATTCCTATCAGCAGATAAAACAAGAAGGAACAACACCTCGGACAAGATACGCCGACGCTAATCTACAGCACTTATCAACGTTTCTCTGCTAATATCTCCCCCTCTGGTTTCAGCGTTACTCCCGCCCACCTTCACTGCACAGGGCCTCAACCATCCCAAACCCAACGCACCAACACACACACACCTCACCCTCTTTCACCATGACATTGTAAGTGCCGGCCGCCCTGCAATGTGCTGCCTTGTGATACTGAGAGAGGGCAATTCAGCTCCTCATAAAGACCAGGCTATAATCTCCTCCCAAAGACAGGTCCACCAACCTCAGTGTGTCCTCACCGCACCGCACCTACACACATACATGGTGACGACTTAAAGCTGCACCCAGAGTGACACGCACTATTATAAATAGTCTAATCTATATGGTAATAGTGTTGTATTCTACAAGCAGAGAAAAGGGATAAGATAACATTGTGACTTCAGGGTTTGTACTGCCTTCTATGGTAATTGTTATCAAAGGTTATTTGGGATGACATCGGCGGCTCCTTGTGATTGGCTGGGACCTGTTATTTACGATATGAATTATGATAACCATGATGTCTCCCTGTTCCTCTCTGTAGCCAGTGCCTCGCCAGCCGCCAGATACAATAAATTGCTATCGTTAATCACGGCGCTTTGTTCTGCCATGATTACCCCCTCCACCGCAATAAGAGTTTTATTTAAAGGAGAATATGGATTTGTCATCCTTCTGGCAGCAAAATGAAACTGACAATATTTTATGTCCTGACATTTAATTTGTAAAAACGGACGCGGGGCCGCATTTGCATTTCGTGACACTCTCCTCCTCTTCCTCCCTCCTCGCTCTGATCTTTCTCTCTCCTCCTCGATGTCTTCCTCTCCGTTTTATACGCAGAGCGGAGGTGACATTTGTGGATCAGGTCGGGGCTGGAATGAGAGCAGAGAAGAAAAAGCCAGGCGTTTGGATGCTTTTGAACGGCAGCCAGCGTATACGCCGTTTCGATGCTCGCCGTTCTTTGGCTTTAAAACAAAACACAACGAAAAAAAAGGCCAAAAATAGTTTGGTTGGGAAATCAGCGTTGTTAATTTACATAACAATACAACACATGGATCGCTTATCTCACTGGCAATTTAGTACATTCCTGCTGATAACTAGATAATCATATGCAAAACGTTCGTTCATTGCTGACGGCTTTTAAAGTTGGTTTTTGAACACAATCCAAAGCCTTTAAAGCAGAAATCACCGTGAGCAGCTCAAATGAAATTTTTTGACAACTTGTCTGCTTTTTATAGTTATCGCCTGCTGCCATAATAATTGCCAGTGCATTTGTTTTTGTATTTCTATTAGACAATATTTCATCAACCAAGGTTCAAGGTTCTTTTTTGTCATTCGCATCACATGGGATACATGAGGTGGAACAAAATTGTGTGCTCAAGGTCCCAGTTACACTCAAAAATAGCAATTATATAAAGTATAAAAAGAAAGAGTAGACAAGGATCTAAGATATACTCTAAAAAATACTATACAAAATGGTGTATTAAACAGCAGCCAGGGCACAGATTTTGTTGAAACTGTCAGAAAATAACCACTGAATGTACATCTAACTCAGGGGTCTGCAACCTTTACGATTGAAAGAGCCATTTTTGTGTCTTTGTGCACTAAATTAAATGTGTGCAGAGCCGCAACAACCGGCTACAACTGTGATTATTAAGTGGTGGGCGACTATAGGTTTGTTGGAGGGGGTTTGTGTAGGAGCCACATATTATAAAGCTAAAAATATCTAATGATTTTTAACATTTATTGATATTTTTACAATTTAAAATAAAAGAACAAACAGATACTTATAAAGGAAGAAAAATAAATTGTATTTTTTTTAGCAATTATTTTAAAAATTT
>JAVCKU010000001.1:2286650-2300369 GCA_032273985.1 Hypsolebias coamazonicus
CTCTACAAAGCTAATTGAGCAAATCATTCTAAAAAGACTAATGAGAGCTTTATCACAATCATACAGGGCTGGGCGATATGGACTAAAATTAATAGCTCGATATATATATTTTTAACAATAATCGTGATATATGATATATATCTGTGGAACAAGACGGCTAAAGCATTAGCCTTCTTGTTAACCGCTAAGGACCGTATATTTAGCAATATGATAAACTGCACATTTCTTAATGTCACGCTTCCTCACTGTGTTCCTCTAAAAGGCACACAGCACGGCTAAATGAGTTCTGAACCGCGGTTTGTTCAAGTAGGAGTCAGGTCTGTCGGACCTGCAGTCTTCAGCTTCACACACGCTCAGCTGCTCATGTTTACTTCTGCTAAACGTCTCCTCTCCTGCCCGCCCACCTCCTGGAGAAGCAGGAAGGGGAGGGGGCGTGCGGCTGAGGGCTGTGTGTTTGTGTTCGAGGGAGAAGGAGGGGCAAGTGGGAGAAAGAAAAAGAGAGGATTTACAAGTATAAAACTATATTGTTTTATATCAAGACAGTCTCAACTTATATCGCAAAAAAAAACAAAAAAAAAAAACTATCTCGATATTTTTAAAATACGTATTGAGATATCGCCCAGCTCTAGCGCCTAAGAAATGGCACTTGACACAGTTAATTTGTGGCTAAAATATGGCTAAGTTTAATTGTTTTCAGAGATACCATATTTCTTCTGTCTGTTGCCACAACTTTAACCTTGAAGACTGTTAGGTTTATTTTAATATCTTGTAAACTCATAAAAAGGCAGTTTAAACTGTGTTTAAACATTCCTCTGCTTTATTTTGTATGATACCGAGGGCTATACTGACATGGCCCTTGGGCCCTATGTTGCTCAAGTGTGTATTAAATTATCTGAGTAAATACGTGTATACTGGAACACAAATACAGGCAAGAATAATTTTAATTTCAATGCTAAATAATAAAAGTTTCACTGTTCTATTTATAGGCAAAACTGCAACAGTTTTTACACCTGTATATCTGAAAAAAAAAAACAGGACTGAGTTCATTTAAGAACATCTGTGTCCACTTGTAGCTCCACATCCATCTACCAGAATTAAATTGTATGCAGCTCCAGTTGGAGCTGCATACAATTTAACAAGTGTTAGGGCCATGCTAAGGAAAAAAATTAATTAAAAGCCATAAAATTATGAGAATAAAGTCAAATAAAGTCTTAATATTATGAGAATAAAGTCGTACGAGACATTTTTGTTCAGCTCTCGTTTATTTATTTATTTTTCCCATGAGTCGGATCCACAACGCGACCTGTCAATCAATCCAGTAGGCACGTCAGCTAATGACCAATCTGAAGCTAAGTAAGTCATAACATTATCCTAACTGGGACACAATAAAGCAGGGTTTACGCATTTTAACTGTCGTAAAATTAACAATGTTGAGCATCTTGTCAAGTTATGCTTTGGTATTGGTTTTACAAATAAGGAGATAGTTAATCTGTCAGCAGATCAGCATCAGATTATTATCAGTATCAGGACTTTGAACCTGCGTACTGTAAGGTGGTAGATCTGATGGGCTGCAGTGCAGCTCTCTGCAGGTAAGGACCATTTAGCTTTGGCTTGGTCATTTGCTGACACACCTAATGCATTGATTGGCAGGTCTGTCGTGGATCCAACTTGTGGAAAAAATTAATAGATAAAAGAGAGCTGCAAAAAAAAATGGTTGACTTTGTTCGACTTTATTCTCATAATTTTATGGCTTATATTTTTTTTCTTAGCGTGGCAATGTAATTATTATTATTTTTCTTAGCATGGCCGTAAATCTCTGTCGTAGAGCTGCAGTTATTTGTGAGAAGAAAACAAAAAAGATAAGTGAGTAACACAAATCTGAGGGGACAGAGGCGATGTGAGTATGTGTGTTAAATTTCTAAATTTCTGATATTAAATTTGATATTTAGATTCCTGGGCTCTCTTCAAGTTTTTAAAGCCAAAACATGGTCACATTTTAATTTTGATAGTTTATTGTCCTCATAGGTAACCTCCTAAACCGACGTCCTTGTGTTGTGGTAAAAACAAGTATGTGTGTGTCAGTGTTTTCAGGTCCTGATGAGAGCTGTGTATCTTAGCTGGAAAAATAAACCTGCAGTAAACCTCCAGAAGGTTGACTTGCTCTACTGACTGATTTAAAGTGAACACACAGTTCAGGCCTGTTCTTGATCCCAGAAACCATTGTCAACTGTTTTTACTGGTACAATTTGGTGGCACTACAGGTCAGAGAACAGGACGTGATTTTTGAAACTGGTGGGTTTTAGATGTGATTAAAATGTGGCAGCGTGCGGTCAGGAGAACAGCTCCTCCTTCCTCATTAATCTGTGTCCTGAAAGTAAAATGTTAGGAATAATTGATGTTTTCAGTGAGACTCCAGGTGGTCATTTGTTAGTAGGGGTTATTGAAGGAAAAGCGTCCCTTCCTCAGCTGCTGCACCATCAGTTATCTGCTGCAGCTCCGATGTGATTCATCCTTTACAAAGTTGCTTTTCTTACTGAACAGATCGTACCTTCAGAGCAGCCGTCGTCACTGCTGACACTCAGCCTCTCTGCATTGCCCTGGACGTATTTGTTGTAGAGTTTGATCCTGAGCGCCCAGCTCAGGTCCGGCTGCCTCACTGTGTTCTTCAGTCGCCTCCTGGCATTGGCAAACCAGTTGGACACCTGAGGGGAGGAGAGAAGGAGCAGCACATCAGGAAGAGCAGAGTCCAAACTCTCTCCTCAGTGAAAAAGCTTTGCCACAAGTCTTATTGAGGAAAGTAAAAACAAGGAGGACTGATGCAGGAGACACAAAGAGTCAGGCTTAAGAGAAACTCTGAAGGTGAGACATCCAAGATGCTCCCGAGAGATTTCCAAGCCGTGTTTCTTTTCTGTCTCAACGCTGAGCAGAACCAAATGCCAGACAGTCAGCAAACACATAATTTCCTTCACTAATGCTCTGAGATGCTTGTCACCTTCGTGTGCTTATTCTGACATATGAAGTCTCCCTCCAACAACACGTGTTCTTTCCAGCACCATCTTCAAAATGCGATAAAAGACATTGAAGCCGATGCTCTTCCTGTCACTGAGAGGAGAGACTACTAGATGTTCTACTGGAATAACTTCATGCTCAATAAGTTTCAAGCAGCTTATGAAGAGGCAGAGATGGGGGAGGGGGGGGGCACATGTTAGAGTACTTAGTTTTTAGATTCTGTCTTTCAGTATCATGTGTCTCAGTAAGTAAGACCATCCCAGGTCCTTTTGTCTCGTGTCCAGCACTGTGGAAAACCAGGGGGGAGATGGCATCGAGCAACTGTGGTTTGGACGGCGGTGGGGGTCGGGGTGAGTGAAGTGAGGCAAGGCCTGAGAAAGAGCAGTGATGAGGAGTAATGGACAGACTACTGTCAGACAGAATAAAGAGAAAGAATGGCACGCCTGCTCAGCTGACACCCAGAAAAACAGAAACAAATGGGTGGCATGGAGGAGACAGCATGCCGGCACGGTGAGGATTTCAGAACGGACAGAGACATGACAACACTGAGGGAATGAGTCACAACGTGGAAAACAGCAGCTGTTGTCCTAAACACGACAGATTTAGTTGTTCTTTAGCGCCTGGTGCCAGCTCAATGTTTTCACACTCAAAGAAACAAGAAGTGATGCGTTCAGGATCCCTGGCAGTCGTAGCAGAGGGTCTGTCTGGACTAAATTGTGGAAGAGCTGGGGAGTTCTCAGCCTCCGTCGATGGAGAGACAAAAAAGAACCAGCCATCATTTTCCATCTGATCATCAGATGATTGTTTGATTCAGAATAAATGTTTCGTTTATAAAGAGAGCAAAACGTGTCAAACCTTCACCAGCCAAAATACTTCAACACGTTCGACATTCGTTTTTTTCTTTTTAAAGTTAATGAGGAAACACACTGCCTCACAGTGAGAATCTAACATCAATCAAAGTTGTTTCTGATTTTTTCAGAAACACTTCTTGATGGTTTTTAGACAAGCACTGGTTTGATGTCTCAGCTTATCGTCTCAGCTGCACCAACTTATCCCAGAAGGCCGACAGATGAAAGCTGCTGGAAAATGTGAGAACAAGTCACATGTCTGTTGTCACTCACAAACAGCCGTGACCTTTGACCCTGCTGCTGGTGTTTGGGTATCAGCTCGAACGTGAGAGCTTCTGGTTCCAAAGCATTCCTCGGCTCTCAGCTTCTCCCCGACCAAAACAAAGGGCTGCAGCTTGCCCCGAAAATGAGAAGCAGATCCAGCTCGGTGGCCTGCAGCCTGGAAAAGCAGCAGACTCTCTGCGGTTATATCAGCGACCTCGTCAGCCAGACGATACTGTACACACACACACACAGCTGCACGTGTCACAGGAAGAAAACACACACGGTGCTCAGCTCTGAGTTTTCCTCTCAGCGGTCAGACTGTCTGATAAGTCGAGCTGTTCTCTCAACACCAGCACCGTCAGAGTTTAAAAAACATGAAATGTGAAAATTAAATGACTAGTTCTTCTTGTCTTTATCAAGTTATAATAAGAAAAATAACAAAAACACCAACGTTCCCCTGCTGCACGCTGGAGTCAGTCACATTGTCTACATCGAAATCCCAGAACAGATCGCAACACGGAAATCTCCCAAACGTTTTTATTTTCATCCTGAATATAAATCCAGGTCTCTCTTGTAAATGAGTCCTCGAGGCTCAATGGAATTAACCTGCCTAAATAAAGGTTGAATGAAAAAAAAAAGAAGCTGAGAACGGCTGAAAGACAGACAAACTAGACAAGTGCACGTCCTGCAAAAATGCACTGTGAAGGTTTATTGCTGAAGAACCTGTTGAAAAACAGCTGAAACTGAAGAAAAGCCCAAGTTAACAGAGGAAAGCCTTTTTTTTTTTATACAGATTTGCTCAGTTTGGTTTAAATAAGCATAAATGAGCCAAAAAAAAGTTAATTTGCTAAAAATGCTGAAATGAGCAAAAATAACTGAAAAGTACTGGTAGCTGGAAAGGCAGAAAAAAGCTTAAATTACCATGATTGTGATTAAAATGTGGCAGTGTGGTCAAAGAGAAATAGCTCCTCCTTCCTCATTAATCTGTGTCCTGAAAGTAAAACGTTAGGAATAACTGATGTTTTCAGTGAAACTCCAGGTGCCAGAGAAATTATCTAAAGAAAGTCGAGAGAGCATTTTTTTTCTGAATTAGGCTGAAAAAGTTGAAATGAGTGAAAAAATGTGGAATTAGCTGAAAAAGTTCAAATAGAATAAAACAGCCAAATAGTAGCTGAAATAACAGAAATAGCTTAAATGTGCAGCAATAAGCTGAAAGGAGCAGAAAGAAGTTAGAAGAAGCTCAAAAATGTTGTAGTTAGCAGAAAGGAGCAGAAAACAGCTGAAAAAACAGATGAAATTAGCTAAAAGTAGCTGATTTTTTTATTTGCAGAAGAAAGCAGAAATAAGCTGAAGCAGAACAAAAGTGAAAAGAGCAGAAAAAGATTGTAACACATCTACAGATCTGAAGGGTGGAAAATTAGCTCATTTCATTTTCTATGAGGAAAAAATGTCAGAAAAGGCTAAATATTTCTACAAGCCAAAGTTGCACCAATACCAAAAGTCATAGCAGGATTGTCCTGACAGAGCTGAATGTTTTGATTTATGATTTGCTGAAACAGCTGAAAACTGCTGGATGAGAATGATGCTGAAAATTGTAGAGAATAGTTAAGTAAAAAGAATGTTCAATATAAAGAGGATGAGAACAAGAGAAACAAGAACAAGAGAAATAAAAGAGCGTACCGGTAAGCATGAGCTGAGCAGCAAATGAACGGCTCGTTAAAAGCTCGTGAGGAACAGCAGAGCCTGAAGCTGAATGAGAAAGTTCACCAACAAACATCTGGACTTCAGTCCCACAGCAGCAGGCGTCAACTCACGTCTAGAGGCCGTGGTTAAAGAGAAGAGAAGAAATAAATGTGTTCTGAGCTGCAGTGTGTTCAGGAGAAGTTTGGCTCCTTAGCAGACTCATCTCTCTCACACCTGCAGGACATCACTCACTTTGACTCCTTCAAGGAGAACAAGGAGGCTCACCTGGACCAGAGTCATCTGGGAGCCGAGTGCCAGCAGGATTTTCTCCGTCTTGGTGGGGTAGGGGTTGTCTCTGTGCTTGTAGAGCCACTGCTTGAGGGGCCGCGCCATGTCCTGAAGGGCCTGGCGCTTGTGTCGCACTTTGCCTCCACCAGGTCGACCACTGCACACGAGTACCAAGTGTTCAGACAGGATGGAATAAAGACAAATAATTAGACAAAGCTTGTTTCTTTTAAAAAGAACAATATTTCAATCAATGAATTTATTCACTCGATTCAACAAATTGATCATCAGTTTGCAAACACAGTCCCTGACAACACGAGTGAAGAGAGAGCAGGAAAAAGAAAATCTTGTATAGACCTGCCCCCTTTCTCAAAAATTACAAAAATGTCATGGCCGTGTACATTAAATTAACTAAACAAGTTGCAAACAACACATCACTCTTCCCATTAACAACTCAAAAGTGTATAAGAGTTAATCATTCGTTTCTTATAAAGTGTTTTGAATTGATTTATAGTAGAGCATTTTTTTAACTCTTCATCCAAACTGTTCAATATTTTTACTCCATGCACCGAAATGTACATTTGTTATAAAGTAGTACGCAAAATTTTACTTTTGAAATCATACTTCTTCTGTTATCTCTATCACATGAGCTCAAGAAAAGAACTTTTGTAAATTAAATGGCAATAATCTCTTTCTAGCTTTAAACATAACTAAGAGCATTTTTAAATTAAGCAGATCACTTAGTTTCACAATACAGGTAGTCCTCGACTTGAGGCGCCCTCGACTTACGGCAACTCGGACTTAAGAACGGGTGTGCGGCGCAGCGCTAACATATATTTTACAAGTATTTCCTCGACTTACGGCAAAAATCCGGACTTATGAACGGGTTTGCGGCGCAGTATAATGCGTTCTGACTTACATTAAAATCGACTTACAAACGGTTTGTAGGTACGGAACCTGTTCGTAAGTCGAGGACTACCTGTATTTGATTGAATAAACAAGTTTTTGTGTGTTCTCTGGTGTCTACTTTATATAAAATTCTCATAGCTTTCTTTTGCATGACAGACAACGGTTTAGTGTTGGTTTTATATATGTTGCCCCATACCTCTACAATAAGTCAGATATGGAACAACAAATGAATAATATAATGTCTGAAGTACTGATAATTCTAAAACATGTTTTACTTTATTTAGAAGTCCAATACTCCAATACTTTTGCATAGTTTTAGTTTTATGTATTTTATAGATTTCCAGTTAAGTTTATGGTCCAAAACAATCCCTAAAAATTTTACTTGATATACTTGTTCGATTTGATTATCATCTATGGACATTATAAAAGAATTATCTATTTTTCTATTACTAAAAATCATGAATTTTGTTTTATTCCAGTTTATTAAATTTAGACATCTCACAAACTATATGTTCTATAATGTTTTTAAAGTCTTTCCCAGAACAAAATAAATTTGTATAATCTGCGAACAGTATGATTTGTAACTTTTTAGACACTTCACAAATGTCATTGATATACAAAATAAAAAGCTTTGCTCCTAGCACTGAACCTTGGGGGACTCCATGTTTTATATTTTGAAGATCTGATTTTTCATTTTCTTGCTGTACAAATTGTTTCCAGTTAGTCAAATAACTACTCAACCAGTTATGAACTATGCCTCTTATCCCATAATCTTGTAATTTGGAAAGTAATAAAGTGTGGTCCATTGTATCAAAGGCTTTTCTTAAATCAATAAACATCCCCACTGTATATGGCTTCCTTTCTATTGCTTCTGTAATTTCTTCATTTAATTCTATTCATGCAAGGAATGTTGATTTATTGGATCTAAAGACATACTGACTCTCACTCAAGTTATTCTTTTCAGTATAACCATCCAATTTCTGGACAACCCATTTTTCAAGCTCTTTAGAAAACTGAGGGAGCACTGAGGTCGGTTTATAATTGTCAAAGCGACAGTATGTCTATCACCATTTTTAAATATCAAAATAGCTCAAGTGGACAAACTTTTTCTGGTATATTAAGAAGTTGATAAATAAATTCTTCCTAGTCGTGTTTGTCTCTGCCCTTGGCTCAACTCTCAGAAGCTCGAAGCTTCAACGTGCCAAACTAAAACTGACCGTTTCGAAATGGCTGCTTCAGTTTCTCGATGTCTGAACCGGCTGCGCTGTTGCAGTTCGATTTCTCCGACTCGTTCTTCCCACTCGTTGTGAGTCACTGAGTGGAGCTCTGTGAGTTTGTCTGCTGCCGGGGCTCTGTGAGCCCGACACGTACCGAACCCCACAAACACGATCAGCCAACGCAGGCGGCTGTCCTCCACGCCTGTTCGATGTGAGCTGCTCCGTTCAAGGATGTCAGCTGACGCCCTCGATTTCTACTGCAGACTCGCCATCCTGTTTTCATTTGACGAAAAGGTTTAATTACTGGGTTGACAAATACATTAAAAAGGTGTCTTTAACTGCGATGGTTGTTTTTGAGGGGTGTGTTTTGTCATTGTGAGAGTCTTGGCTCATTTACAATCAACAGCATTAAAAAAAAAGTTCTATAGGTTTGTAGAGAAAAGACAAAAATTGTAGTGTGGAGCGTTAATCTATGGTTAGAAGGGCTGATTTTATTTGACAACTACTAACATAAACGAGGATTGTTGTTTCTTTCTGTGCCTTGTATCATGTAAATTTGTTGTTTCTTTGTGTGGGGGCTGTTCACACTTGTCGTTATAAATCCACCTCAGGTGATTCGACTGCAAGCTGTCAGCTCTGATCGAGTGAATTCAGACCTGGAGGTTAATGCGTACCGCTAAATGTGTCTGCGCGCCGATGTCACATGCAGCCACGTCACACAGGAGGTCGTCAGGTGAGACCGAGCAGGTCTGCTGACGTTTGCAGTAGTCCCTCATTTATTGCGAGTGTTAAGTTCCAAACCCCCTCGCAATAAGTGAAAATCCCTGAAGTAGCGACATTATATTTATTTTAGTATTTATATATATTTTAAGGCTTTGGGAGTGGTGGTGCAGATGTTAGAGAATGTGAGCCTGTGATAGGAAGATCACTGATTCAACTCCTGGTGCCAACAATGTCAAAACGTGGATGGGATCGATGAAGCACACACACCAGTTTCCACCCTCATTTGTCCCATTCTGGGCCCTTGAGCAAGGCCCTTAAATTTTCTTCTCTGGGTATTCTAGATAGCAGCTCTCTGCTCCACACAGAGGGCTGTGGTAGCTCGGTGGTCTGTGGTTGCGTCAGGAAGGGCATCCGCCGTAAAAAATAATTGCCAAATCTTCATTGGACTTATTTCTCTGTAGCGACCCCTGAAGAAGGGAGAAGTCAAAAGAAGAAGAAAAAAGTGAATAGGTAAAGTTTTAAAGTAGATTTTAATATTGTTAATTTTCTCAAAACTGTAATTTTTGGAAGTTGAAATGAAAAACTTTAATTAATTGGGTCTCGAATGAAAAATACACCATATGTAAAAATATAAAAATTGCATTAACCCTCCAAAGTTCATGCGCAGTAATCCAGGTAAAACTTCAACAGTGTTTCAGTCAGGTCATCTGGACAGTTTGGTTTTTTTAGCTGAGATGTTTCGTCCTTCATCCAAAGGACTTCATCAGTCTGAGGAGACACCAAACAAAAGGATTGGATTCCATAGTGGAAAAACACAGTTTGTGTTAACACTATTAAAGAACAGGTCTTTAGTGTTTACGTTACACAAATACTTCCACTGCATTGAAGAGACAAATTGAAAATTATTTAATAAACATGAAGGTTATAAGGGGTCCCTGAAACTTTTTCTCCCCTCTAAGGGGTCCCTGAACCCAAAAAGTTTGAGAATCCCTGGTCTAAAGACGTTTTGGTCAGCCACATCTCAAGGCAACGCCAAAAAAATCCAAGAAGCACCCGCAAACCACCATATGCATCAAATTCATCAATTTTATCATTTTACACTTTAACATTTAGCTGAAACTGATTATTGAGAACTTCATGGAGGTCAGGATCACAGCGACCCCTTTAAGTCCAGCACCGTGAGACAAAATGTCTCGTCCGCCTCAAAGAGGGGCTCGTTCTGTGCGATGCGATTGTCTCCTGTCCCTGCGGTCTTAGATCCACTTCTATTTTAGATCACATGCCAAACAGGTCGCACACCTCACCTCACCCCCACACACCCCCTCACTCCCTCCTGATTCCCGTCTGTCATGCACAACAAAGACTAATCCCACCCCACCGCCACCCACCCAGAAGGCAACAGGTGCAGGCTAAGTTTGGGTGGCGGTACCTGAGTTAGCATTGGTGCAGTCACATGAACATTTGGGGAGGTGTGACCAATGGGGGAGTGTTGTTCTATGGCCTCCATGACTGAGAAGCTTCACCAACAGACCTCAGTGGAAAAATATCTGCTCCACATCTAGACACCCCCCTCCTCGCCCAGTTTCCTCACACCACTCTCTCGCCGCCGTTGCTGTTCCCTTTTGCGAAACAGCGACCCGACACCCCTCATCCAAAGCCAGGGCCCCAAGCCGAGTCATGTGTGACTCTAACTAAATGCAGAGAAATGTTACACCACCGGCACAGGGGCAAAGACCCCTCCAACACCCACCTCCACCAACATAGTTTGAGGGAGTAGGTGTGCAACTAGTAGGGAAACAAACCCGAGTGATATCACATGAATTCATACAGAGCAAGCCAAGAACATTTACCCTCTTTCAACACAGATTATGAATGCTGTAACTTAAAACAGCTGTTGAGCACAAAATATCGCTTGTTCAGTTCCCGACTAGAAACGAGAAATGTCAGTTGTTTTAGTTTTAAATGACAGAGTGATACGTCACGAACACACAGACCATGTGACTGTTCTCTGTTGGTGCACAGAAATGGGATGTGTAAATACTGTTCTTCAATGTCATGGCCTATATTTAAGGTGTGTGTGTGTGTGGTCGGTGGGGGCATCAGGTTCAAAATGATGCTGCGGTACATTCAGTCTCATGATGGAAGTACATGCGATGCATTGTTTAGGTAAAATAAGATTTAGCGATGCGTCTTTATTACATTCTGTATACGTGTCTGATCAGGGATGCCAGGTCAACCTGCCCTTATCACTGTATAACTCTGACTCTGATGAAGGCTGGCGCTCTTGTATGACAATAATATTGCCGAGCAATTGTTACGTATAAAACTTGTACTTTTTATATTTACAGCAGACATTTTCTGTTGCTGTCTTCCCCATGGAAACTTTCTCAAATCCATGTGATTATATCAAGATATTAGATTTTTTTTTAAAAAAGTCAACCAAAGTCCATGTCAATTTCAATTCTATTTATGTAGCACATTTAAAATCAGTGTTGACTTAAGTACTTAAGTACAAATGGGAAGAACCATCAGTTGATTTTTTTAAATCCCAGATTAAACCAACATGTACAAGGAAATAGGCTAAAAACAAATTAAAGCAAGAAAATGCAACAACCTCAGAAATCTGATAGAGCTCAAACTGAACACAATTTGAAAAACCAGTATAAAATGTGAGCTCACAGGTGGGATATAAAAAAAAACTATAGGTTCTGTAGTACAAATATGATGGGGCAGGTTATTCCAGAGTCACGGGGCCACTACTGTCAAAGCTTTCATTGAGCCCTTGGATGCACTAAGACCATCGGAGGAGGCTATCAGT
The DNA here is from genome assembly GCA_032273985.1 of Hypsolebias coamazonicus. Classification (NCBI taxonomy): domain Eukaryota; kingdom Metazoa; phylum Chordata; class Actinopteri; order Cyprinodontiformes; family Rivulidae; genus Hypsolebias; species Hypsolebias coamazonicus. The sequence continues at coordinate 2,298,407 of JAVCKU010000001.1, forward strand.
CATACATTGTGACGATAAAAATAAAGGAAGTTCAGTGAAGGATTAGGGAGACAAGCCATTTAAAACATAAAAAATGAGTAAAATAATCTTAAAATCCATCTGAAAACAGTTTGCAATCTGCTAAAACTGATGTGCTCATGCCTTCTGGGATCTGGTAACTGCAGGTGATGGAGAGGTGATTGTTCAAGGCCAAAATATAGAGATGCAGCTGTCCAATCTGGTGGTGATGAAGGTGAATAAGAGTTTTGTGGTCTTCTGGGGGAATGTGAGGTTTTCCTTTGACACTTTGAAGTAACAGATAATAATTGGTTTTAACAACTGAGGACACTTTCTTGTCAGTTTTAAAACTGTCTCAAAACACCCCAAGATTCTTGACAGTAGAGCAATGAGGAGGCGCAAGAGAGTAAAATATATCCAAATACAGTACAATCATTTCAGTCTTGTTTTGGTCAAGGTCAGACAATTGTTTGTGGACCAGTCTTTGACATATAAACGGAGGCTGCAGTGGCACAGGAATGTCCAATTTACAGGAGAAAGATATTTGGATGTCATCAGCATAACAATGAAAGAAAATGTTAGACTTACTGAATATTAGTCCCAATTCTAGAACAAAATGAATTGCTGTAATTTTTTTTGCTAGTCCCCTGAACTTACCGCTGCTTTTGATACTGTTGACCACAGTATCCTTATACTGCAATTCAAACACTGGGTTGGGATTACTGGTGCATTATTAGAATGGTTCCATTCTTAATATAGCGACAGGAGTGTTTGTGTTAATGTTGGTAACAGTTTATCTGTTTCAGTGACTCTTTCCTGTGGGGTCCCGCAGGGCTCGATTCTTGGACCCTTTCTGTTTTCATTGTATCTGCTCCCCTTTAGCATATCCTGAGGAAACATGGTCATTTGTTTCATCGCTATGCTGATGATTGTCAGATTTATCTGCCCTTAAAACCAAATAGTTCATGCACAAATCACCCTGTTAAAATGTCTTGATGTCATCAAGGCATGGATGGCTCAAAACTTTTTAAGTTTCAGCTATCAGAAAACTGAAGTCATTGTGTTTAGCCCTAGCTCTACTGCTGTCTCTGTTCCTGTTAACCTTAACTCCCTGGAACCACATCTTAAGCAGTCTGTTACAACTCTTGGGATGGTTTGAGACTCTGATTTTAAGTTTAACAAACAGATTAACTCTGTTCTTCAAAAAAGCTTCTTCCAGTTAAGGCAGATAGCTACGCTTAAGTATGTGTTGACCAGATCTGACCTTGGAAAAAAGAGTCCATGCTTTTGTTACTACTCGACTGGACTACTGTAACGCGCTTTATGTTGGGTTCATTCGGGTGTCCCTTTCACATCTTCAGCTTGTCGAAAATACTGCAGCTTGGCTATTAACAGGAAGTTGTAGGTTTGAGCACATTTCACTAGTTTTGTCCTCCCATCACTGGCTCCCTATATGCATCAGGCTTAATTTAAAAAAATCTCCTGTTGACCTTTAAGTGCATAAATTGCTTTGGACCCTCATATTTCTCTGACCTACTTCAACCTTATGTTGCTTCTGAGGCTCTGAGATTATCTGACCTGCTGTTTTAGGTCATACCAAAAACCAGATTGAAGCTCAGAGGAGGTCGGGCTTTTTCAGTCATGGGCCCTAAACTTTGGAGCAATCTGCCCCTCAACATTAGACAGACCACTTCACTCCCTGCTTTAAATCTCGCCTAAAAACACACCTGTTTTCTCTGACATTTAAGTGTGATTTGATTTAATATTTCAGTGTTTCTCATTGTTTTTGTGTTTTATTTTATTTTGATGCTTTTAATTACATTTTGTTATAATTTTTTTCTTTAATTACTGCCTTTATCTTATTGTGAATGTAGGAGAACAAAGGCAGTGGAGTTACCTTATTGACCTTACACTTTTCAATAATTACATACCAGATTCATTCGAATCTCAGGGTAATAATTATTGA
>JAVCKU010000001.1:2647827-2661473 GCA_032273985.1 Hypsolebias coamazonicus
ATGGTGCGTTCAGGTGCCGTTCGTAAATCCGAAACGCCGTAGGTCGGGGGCGCCGGAACTCGAGGACAGCCTGTATACCCGTTTTTTTATATTGTGTGTATTGTACATGCTGCGCACTACTGTAGATTCATCGTCATCTTCATCGTCAAAGTGTTTGAGCATATGGTGTTTATAAGAGAGGGCATGTCATCAAAAACTCAGGCGTGGGAGGAGTTCGGAGAGGCCATGGAGAATGATTCCATACGGCTTCGAGGAGATTCTGGTCCACCATCCAGCATCTGGGGGGTGGAGTGGAACACCACCAACACTGTTTATAGTGGAGGTGGTGTGCTGTTGATCTCAACTTGGGATGTCGTGGGTCGGTGGGCAAAATACTCAGAAGACCTCCTCAATCCCACCAGCACATCTACCACTGAGGAAGCAGAGCCTGGGGACTTTGGGTCGGGCTCTCCAATCTCTGGTGCTGAGGTCACCAATGTGGTTCAAAAGCTCCTCGGTGGCAGGGCCCCAGGGGTGGATGAGATTCGCCCAGAGTTCCTTAAGGCTCTGGATGTTGTAGAGTTGTGTTGGCTTACACAGTTTGTTACAACAGTTTGGGTCAGGCAGAACTCGTAAATTACAGTTTCTGCCTTTTAAAGTCTCGCTGGCATAGTTCTCTGATGGAAACTCTAAACAGCCGAATTGATTCCTTACGCCAAAAGTCGAGCTCACAACTTTCTCCAAGATTATTCCCAACCATTCATGGGTGCTGCCAGAAAGTTCACAGTCCTGATAACGGCCTGCTCCAACTGTGACGCAGCTCCACATAATTCGGTCTGAGTGCTGCCAAGCTTCGACACATCCACACAAATTTGTAGATAGTCCTGATTTCACCAACCCAAACTGTGAAATCCTGTTGCCATCATGAATCCAATTTGTTTCCATTGAGGTAAGAGGGTCCTCCTTACCCTGACTTCCTTTCGGGAGAAGATGATCAGTTTTGTTGAGAGACCAGCTGATCAAATTGTTTGAATTAGGAAGGTATGCAGGAAAAAAACCAGAGGCTCTTCAAGGGTTCACAAGACAAGAGAGCAAGCACGGAAGCGGGGTGGGGGGTGTGTGTAGACGAACACAGGGAGACGTGTCTGTCTTCACCGGAGCACAGAGAGGAAATAAAAAGGGGAGTGGCTGAAACACAATAATCTGTTACGACACCGCCCACAGAGGGGGGGATCAAGTCACAGTGACAAATCTCCTACATCTCAGAAGAACTGATAAGACGAGAGATGAGTGGAGTCGAACATATCAACAGGAAAGCAGCTTTTTTAAACCACTTGTTTGTCAAAATTTCAGGGTTGTTTTTTCTGACGACAAAATCAGAAAGGTATGAGTGAGCAGCTTTATTAGACATTTTGTCACATCTTCATTCAATGTGCTCACATTTATGCTGGTGACTTGGCTGTCACTACATTTTATTAGCCCCTTGAAAGGTAGGATGCAATATTGGATAGTCCCCCCGTCCATAAACATTCTCTTGTCCCACTGATAACATCTGATCCTCACATGATAATTTAACAAAACTTCATACACTTATGTATCATCACTAAACGGAGTGTTGCATACACTTTGTCACCGCCAGCTCCAAGGTCAAGGTCACAAATCCAGGTCAAAGTTAAAACTGACAGTATGATGCTTGAAACTGCTTGAATGATTTCACTCCTGACCCATCAGTATTTCATGCCATTTTAAAATTTAGGTACAACAGTCCGGGGTGGATGTGGCACAGGATGGGGATGGGGGTGATGTATCACTTTGCTGTCTACCACAGCTGAAGTGAATTGGTTACACATGAGCATGTATTAAATACCCTGATCTTTATGGGAGGGTAGGCAGTTCTGTTGGGGGGTGAGATGCCCTCCTTGGATGACGGTAGGGGAAACACTGATATAACATTTTCAAACAGTCTAGCAGTTTATTTCTGTGTGGATTGCTGTGCTGAATATAATTTCATACAGTTGGTGTTCTTGTGGTTAAACAGTTTGATTTTATATAAATAAGGCAGTTTATGACCCTTATGGCTTTCCATACCACTGAAATAAAAAGCTCTGTATCTGTTAAGGTCAACTTGGTGATGACTTCTGTAGCTTTGCAGCTTTTCTGCCATTTCTCAGTGAAAACTGACTCAAACTTATTGTCTTAACTTGGCTTCCATTTAAAAAAAAACATGATTAATTAACACAATTATTCAGCTTAGAAGTGTGTGGTTTTTTTATTTTTATTCCTGTGAAGCAGAACAGTTTGGTTTTAAGGTTGACATGAAGAAGCAGTCAGACTTATCTTGTGTCAGATTTATTTATACCATGTAAAATGTATAAAAAAATAAGTCTCAGCGCCGTAATACTGTTTTTTTTTTTTTTTTTTACCCTTTGTATTCTAATTTATTTCATTAGATGTGGCTCCATTGTCTGCTCCTGCGTTCTCCTTCTGCTTCCCTCTCCTGAACGCCACACTCAGGGAGTCTTCAGGCAGCACCGAGGAGACGGAGAACATGATGACCAGAGCCCTGCAGGTCATCAACGTCCACTCCCAGCTTCGGGCTGACACTGACAATGATGAAGTTACCATAGATGAGGTAGAAACACTCACCTGTAACCATCATCCAGAGGTGTATGTTTGTTGTTAGTTTACACGTCAGTGTTCAGTCTGATGATGTTCTTTAAATTCTGCCAGCTCTTTGTTAAAAAAAATGAAAGCACTGATAATGGATGACTGATAGTGAGAGACTCTTATGTTCTGCTGGTTTTGTTGCAGAATGGACCAGAACTACTTCCACGTGTGAATATGCTTCTGCTGCTGACCAGGATTATTTCTACAGCCACTCCAAGACTGCAGGTAATGTAGACTTCAGAGAAGGGTTATTATTACAGAAGTTGGTTTTCTCGCATACGTTAAATAATTTCTGGTCTTGTATTTAGCGTTTAACTCCGTGTTTCTTTGTTTATTTAGTGGTGACTCTTGAAGTTCCAGCCACGTGGGTTAGAGAATCGCTTCTTACACACTTACACTTCATCCTCTGTGTTTCAGGTGCTGGCTTCTCAGTGCCTGACAGCCCTGTGTGTCAGTGCAGGAGGAGGAGACGGCTGCACGGTGGCTGAGCAGCCGGAGATAGACGTGCTGCTCAGCGCCCTGCTTTCACCCTGCTTCTCTGTCCGGGATGCTGCTCTCAGGGTGAGCTGCGGACCACCTGTTGTTGATGTTTGTCATCGAGGGTTGGGCGACTGGACGAATATATTATATCCTCTCCATCTCCACAGCCGCCTGCCCCTCCACCCGATCCTGAATGTCCTGTTCAAACAGGCATGGGGCTCATACGTGCTCTCTCTCCCAGCCATTGATAATTCAGAAGTTATTAAGTTCAAGGAGAGGAGCAATTTAAATCAGGTGTCGTTGATGAGCTCAGTGTAAAAGCCAAGACACAATCATACAGTTCACACCAAACGCAGCAAAACGTGCAACTCCTAAAATATAAAAACCATGCCGGTAAGACTCAACAAACCTCAAAAAACTAAATGAACTCATCAAAAGCCTCAAATGTCTGTGACACAAACTCCACACAGAAAGACCCCAACCTTAATTTAAAGCTATAAATAAAAGTACAGTTCAAATCAAAATTTGAATTTGTAATATAAATCGATTGTTTCTGTTCTGTTGTTTTATTGCTCAGTACACATCTGTATTTATTTGTTTCAATAAACAACCTTTTTTGGGTCAAATTAATTTTATCACTATAAAATGGACAAGATTTAGAACCTAATAAATATTTTATATGAAATTTTAGTTCTAAGAATGAAGAAAATAAAAAAGCATTTGTCTCGTGCATTTTTTGCAGCTACTTCCTAAAGACTCCAGATTTTGACGCATGGTCCCTGGTATACAACTTTAACGTAAACCAAGACATACTAAAAATAAAAGGCACTTTGCTGTGTGGTAAAGGTGTTTTGTTCCTATTTACAAGAGAATTAGGCTAACAGAAAATGTGACTCAAAAAAGCCAACAAAAAGTGTTTTCTTCTCACATCAAGTGGTAGATTTAATGGCTATCAATAGCATAATTAATTGTAATAGATGTGTTAGTAAATTTGTGGTCAGTCATACAGTCTGTTGAGCAGTACGTGTCAAACAGAAGCACTTCTTCAGATGAGATGATTCCTCTGAGCTCTCCCTTTGATGCTCTGCTGTGGCTGCTCAGGGCCTGCTGGAGATGGAGTTCGCTCTGCCCACAGACAGCACAGAGCCCAGCGGGATGAGTCTGCTGCGCAGGCTTTGGGTTGCCAGGTTTGATGTTGAAGCAGAAGGACGTACTTTGGCTGAAAAGTAAGTAATATGGAGATTCTGAGCTTTTCTTATTGTTGTTGCTCTTTTTTAAAGTCAGTAAATTATTGACTAGTTAAATGTCCCTTTCTGATAACTCTCCAGATAAACTTTTTTTTTTTTTTTTACTAACAATGACTGTAATTTTAACTTTACGGCCCACAGAATGTAAATTCTCACTGTCAAAGTGAAGGCAACACGTTGTGCATTAAGTAGCTCACCGCTCGTCTTGTCTCGGCCTCAGACTCTGGGAGTCTCTGGATCTGGAGTTGGTTCCTGAGATTTGCTCCCTGCTGATCGGTGACATCACTCATCACGAGGAGGCCATCCGGGCTGCCGCAGCAGAAGCCTTGTCGAGCGCCGTGTCCCAGTACAGAGAGCAGTCTGCCTTAGTGCTCGGCCAGCTAACTGAGCTCTACCATCAGAAGCTTTATGTAAGACTTGTTTAAACTAATTATTCCAACTGGCTGAAGCTCGGGGCTCACCAGCTGTCTTGTTTCCTTCTAAAGAGACCACCTCCTGTGCTGGATGCTCTTGGCAGAATGATCTCTGAGTCTCCGCCGGACCAGTGGGAGGCCAGGTAAATGCTGCTGTGGTCATGAAGAACTCAGACGGGCTGTAGTGTTCCCCTGGTTGCACACTGACATCTGGTCCATTTCTACCGTTTCATCAGGTGTGGCATTGCTCTGACTCTGAACAAGCTGTCGCAGTACCTGGATGAGTCTCAGGTCACCCCTCTCTTCCTTTTCTTTGTCCCCGATGCTCTGAACGATCGCCATGCTGAGGTGCGGCGCTGCATGCTGGACGCCGCGCTCTCAGCCCTGAACACGCACGGAAAGGTACTCCTTGTTTGTTCTCTCGGCGTACGTGCCTCTGGCTTGTGCTGTGGCTGATGTGGCTGCTGTCTGTGTCAGGATAATGTCAGCTCCCTGCTGCCAGTTTTCGAGGAGTTTTTGAAGAACGCCCCACAGGATGCCAGCTATGACTCCGTTCGTCAGAGTGTAGTGATTCTCATGGGATCTCTGGCCAAGCACCTTGACAAGAACGACCCTAAGGTCAAACCTATTGTGGCCAAGCTCATAACGGCGCTCTCCACCCCGTCTCAGCAGGTAAACCCCTCACCCTACTTCCCAACAGAACTCTCACACCACATCTCCAAACAGAACCTGTATGCTAACTGTGGTTAAAACCCTTTTTACCTCGCTAAAACAGAAAACTTGTTGTATATTATTTTTGACCTTTTTTCCTCCCTCTCAAGGTCCAGGAGTCTGTGGCCAGCTGCCTGCCTCCTTTAGTGCCTGCCATCAAGGAGGACGCTGCAGGAATTGTACGCAACCTGCTGCAGTTGTTGCTGGAAAGCGACAAATATGCAGAAAGGAAGGGAGCAGCGTACGGACTGGCTGGACTGGTCAAAGGTCTGGGCATCCTGGCTCTCAAACAGCAGGAAATCATGACCACCCTGACCGACGCCATCCAGGACAAGAAAAACTTCAGACGAAGGGAAGGTCAGTGAGGATCAGAAAAACATCTGAACTATTACACAATCAAACTGTCATCACTGTTAATAATGAACAGGTTAATGTAGCATTCCTTGAAGGAATGCATATTGCACACCACCTTTAGAGTAAGATCATCTTGAGCTGAGAAATGACAGCGTTGTCTTTTAGTCAAACGTTTGTGCCCCGTCATGCAACACTGCAAGGTGTCCCGCTCAAAGTAAGAGCAGCTACCACCACACTAACATTAGCCTGTAGCGATCTGTAGAGCTGACTGAGTTAGAGACAATTTTTATTGGCCAATGTTGATTAGTTGAGACGGTCGTCTTGAATTGGGCCGATCCCAAAAGTTAATCGAAGTGCATGTAATAATTTATTTCTGCAAGTTTCGTTATAATTCATCCAGTGGTTCACGTCACAAGCTCTGCTGGTAACAGACAGGCACACAGACATGGTTTTAAACATCATCCTCCAACTTTGTACCTCGCCTTATTTGGTGGAGAATTATCACTTATTGATAAAAAAAAAAAAAAACAAGACCTTGTTATAGCTCTAGATCAGACGTGGGCAGCACATGGCTGGAGGGTATGGCCCTTGGACAATGTCCTTCTGGCCCTCAGTATCTTTCATTGAAAAGAAAACAAGTTTTTAATACTTTACTGAAAACTTCAATTTATTTGTGAAAGTAAAATATGTCTAAATTAAACATCTGGAGGAAATATACCAAATACCTTTTAAGATAAGCTAAAACTTTTTTATGTTGTGTTTCCAGAGCCAGACTGAACCTTAACGACACCAAAAAGCAAACGTATTGCACTTTTTATTTTTATTTTTGCATAATTAAAGCTAACCAATGTGTTGTCAAAATATTCTTAAAGAGAATTGGGGAGACATATTTTATCAAGCATGCTAACTATGCTATGCTACAGCAAGAAAAAGCCTGGACATGTTTTATAGCTTATCAGTCTTAAAAATATATTCCATTTTTTTATGCGACCCTTTATTTGCTTTAAATATCTTGATTTGGCCCTCTGGAAAAAATGTTGTCCATCCCTGCTCTAGATGATACTAGATGGCAGAAACACAACACACACAGATGGTGTGTGTGTGCTGCGGTCCGGACACTGCAGCTGAGGTGCTTATAACCTGAGACGTCACCGAGCATCTGCTTGTTCTTGCAGGATCCCTGTTTGCCTTTGAGATGCTGTGTAACATGTTGGGCAAGCTGTTTGAGCCGTACGTGGTCCATGTGCTGCCACACCTCTTGCTCTGTTTTGGAGATGGAAACCAGTATGTCAGAGAGGTGAGTGAGCCGCTGGCGTCTGAACCACACCACACTCAAGTGCTGCTTGTTGTACTTGGCTTAGCTTTACACAAATTACTGAAGTAGTAAATGAAGATGAGCAGACTTTTTAGTTTGTAAATGATTACCGTAATTTCCAGACTATAAGCTGCCACTTTTTTCACATGCTTTGACCACCGTGGCTTATACAATGCTGTGACTAATTTATGGATTTATTTATTAGTTTTTTTTTAAAGGCTAACGAGCTTCATGCTGCCAAAACATTGAGCCTCATCACACCCGGGCGCTCACATAGCTGCCCAATGCACGTCTCTTTTCGGGGGTGGGTCCTCGAGACTCAATGAGACTGCCTGTATAAATAAAGGTTAAAAAAAAATCCGACTAATGAAATTACCAAACAGGTCACAGTCAAACCAATAAAACTTGGTTTCATTTGTCCACAATGAAATAAACCACTCAGAATAATTGGGAATAGTAAATCAAATCAAACTGCAAATTTGCCTCGAGACGAAAGTGACATTGAGAGCGTCAACGAAAGAGACTGAGGATGTGTGATGAAGTTTTTCTGTTCAATTCTGACACTGAAGAAGACTTTAGAGGTTTCAGTGCACAGGAGGAAGACGAAAATAGTGATCAATGACTGTGTGGTAGGCTACTACCAGTATATATATTATTTAACCATCTGTGTTACAGGCACTGTTCAGAAAAAACATTTACTGTACACGTTTGTGTATGTTACCATTATGTATTTAATTAAAAGTTCTAAAAGTCTTTTTGTGTAAATATTTCATGTTACAACATGGACACCTGCGGCTTATAGACAAGAGCGACCTATATATGTACAGTTTTTTATTTTTATTTTTTATTGAGTGGGTGTGGCTTATATTCAATAGTCCGGATATTATGGTACATTTCTCTTTTGCTGGCATTTAGCTTGAAATAAGAAAATCCATTAAATTGATGTGTTGTCTAAAAAGTAACATCACCACAGCAGGATTAGCTGGTTGGTAAATCACATCCTTCAACTAGACAGTCCAACTTTTGTGTCTGATTTAGTCCTTGCATTTGTTGTAATAATTCTTGTCTGTCTGCACGAAGCTGTGCTCAGAAAAAGCCGTGTATTGTAGCTCGTGATCATAAACGATTCAAATGTGCAGAATCCCTTGTTAAACTGTAGCATCTTCCCTGTTCGCTCCAGGCTGCAGACGACTGTGCCAAAGCTGTGATGAGGAACCTGAGCGCCCATGGAGTGAAGCTTGTGCTCCCCTCCCTGCTGGTGGCCTTGGAGGAGGAGTCATGGAGGACCAAAGCAGGTAAGGTTTGGTTAAATACAGTCACGAGAAGAACAACACCTGCTCTGTTTCAGTTCTGGGGTTTTACACATCAGGGCTTAATAAAAACAGTCTGGTCTTTACCAGGTTCTAAAGTTATTTAAACCATCAAGTGACACGAAGCGACAACACTTCATTATCAGTCTAGTTAGCAACCATGACTTTTTTTAGTTCTCATTTAATGACGGTTTCTGTTTCTATTTATAAAACGTTTCTTTTTGACTCCCCTCTGCTTCACCTCCAGGCTCGGTGGAGTTGCTGGGTGCCATGGCTTATTGTGCGCCCAAACAGTTGTCGTCCTGCCTGCCCAGCATTGTCCCCAAGCTGACGGAGGTGCTGACTGACTCCCACGTTAAGGTGCAGAAGGCTGGCCAGCAGGCCCTCCGACAGATTGGCTCCGTCATTCGCAACCCTGAAATTCTGGGTAAGCGGTTCAGATTCATGAAATGGACCTGCCACCATAAAGGTTCTGTTCCCTGTAGCCTTCCATTTGTAACAAGGCGAGACTGTTGAACTCTTTTATTGTACTATAGTTCAGAAATCGTTTGTTTCCAGACTTTTCATAACTGTGCCATTGTCCTTCGCCCAGCCATCACGCCCATCCTGTTGGACGCACTCACTGACCCCTCCAAGAAAACCCAGATGTGCCTGCAGACCCTGCTGGACACCAAGTTTGTGCACTTTATCGATGCGCCCTCCCTGGCCCTGATCATGCCCATCGTCCAGAGAGCCTTTCAGGATCGCTCCACGGACACACGAAAGATGGCCGCGCAGATTATTGGCAACATGTACTCACTCACCGACCAGAAGGTATTGTACAAAAAGACATTTATTTACTCAGAGAACTTGAACTTGCATAATATTAATATAATAATAATAATATGATATTTTTCAATAAATGTTTCAACTTGTTGTTTTCAACCAGGATTTGTCTCCCTATCTGCCAAGCGTTATTCCTGGACTAAAGGCGTCCCTGTTGGACCCTGTGCCTGAGGTGTGTTTAGTGAAGACCAGCCATGATATTCTCCTGTTTGTGTGTGAAACAAAAGCTGCACTGCATCCTCTCCTGTCCAGGTTCGTACGGTCTCAGCCAAAGCCTTGGGCGCCATGGTGAAGGGGATGGGTGAGTCTTGCTTTGATGACCTGTTGCCGTGGCTCATGGAGACGCTGGCATCTGAGCAGAGCTCCGTGGACCGCTCCGGAGCCGCACAAGGTCAGTTCTCCTGTAGGCCGTTGGTTGTGTGGCGTGATTGAGCGGCTGAGTCCAGGACTGATTGTGATGGTCCTCTCAGGTCTGGCTGAGGTGATGGCTGGACTTGGAGTGGAGAAACTGGACAAACTGATGCCAGACGTCGTGCAGACTGCCTGCAAGGTGGACATTGCATCCCACGTCAGAGACGGCTACATCATGATGTTTATCTACCTGCCACTCACTTTTGGAGATAAATTTACCCCATACGTCGGACCCATTATCCCCTGCATTCTCAAGGTGCTGGTGACTCTGTTTATTTTGCAATGAAAATTTGACTGGATGAGTTTGATGCTATGTGTTTGTCCCTTATCTGTTGTGTGATGAGAGGTTTTAGGCTAAACAAGTCTATATCTTAACCAGACTTATTAAAATTTGTTTCCTCCTGTGTGTCGGTGGGATGTCATGTTACCGCAGCTCCTAACCTTTTCTGTTTGACTCTTCAGGCACTAGCTGATGAGAACGAGTACGTGAGAGACACAGCACTGCGAGCTGGCCAGCGAATCATCAGCATGTACGCTGAGACCGCCATCGCTCTGCTGCTGCCAGAGCTGGAGCAAGGCCTGTTTGATGACCTGTGGAGGATCAGGTCAGTGGTGTGTTGGCTGTTAAATAAAACTCCTCACATTGTGGAACAGAGGAAATGCCTCACATGTCACTGTTGGTTTATAGGTTCAGCTCTGTGCAGCTGCTGGGAGACCTGCTGTTCCATATCTCAGGAGTAACAGGAAAGATGACCACAGAGACGGCCTCAGAAGACGACAACTTTGGAACCGCCGCATCCAATAAAGTATGAACTCTTTAGCAAATCCAGTAAAGATTTATCTGGTTAATTAACATCTTCATGCCCTCACATACAGTAGCTGTAAGCTATAGGACTAGTTTAGATGTTGAAGGCTTAGCATGTGTTTAAAATGTACCAAAGCAAGGATTGGATGGTTGTCATTTTTTTTTTCATTCTATTATAGCAAACAATAATTTGTACTCTGGAAAACAGATCGTCAGAGAACTGGACATTAAAATTAGAAGTTACTGTAAAACAAGTAAATTAACAGAATTTGTTACAAAGTGGAACGTTTCTTCACAATGTAATAGTTTTTCACATTTGATGTTTGCAGTGATCAAGACTTTAGCTGCTGTCTGCAGGGCAAGCATCCAAAAATATATTTACCACTTAACACATTTGTATTAACTGAAAAATGTCTGAATGCTGTCCATGAAAATCTGTTCAGTACGTTTTGTCGACACATTTTTGACTGCAAAAGCAAGAAAGTGTGTTTTGACCTGTCGTGTCAAAAAGAGTGGAACGAGCTAATGTTAGTTCAAGTTACCTGAAGTGAGTAGCTAATGTTAGCTCAAGTTAGCTGAAATGAATAGCTAATGCTAGCTCAAGTTACCTGAAGAGAGTAGCTAATGTTAGTTCAAATTAGCTGAAGTGAGTACCGTATTTTCCGCTGTACACGTCGCATCAGTCCAAATATGTCTAATAAATTGTAAAAATCCATAAAGACGTTGCTTCGCTTTATACGTTGCATATAGTATGCGTCACCGCTGACGCGTCACGTTTGTTACGTGTCACCGCTGACAACCCGGAAATGTGGGCTGAAGCTGGAAATGTGCGCCAGTGTTGTGCCAAAAATCGATGGGCTGCCAAATGGTGGTCGTGGGAGCGTGCACAGGAGGACTTTAACAAGAATTTAACAAGATTAACACTTAAAAACAATTAGTTTGCTCAAAATTGTCGCAAACATGTGTCTCAGTCTAACTTTTACTTAATAAATGCACTTTGACGGTCACTATTTCAAAAGCCGATATGCACAAGTAGGAACGCGCAGAGGGACAAAATTTAACAAGATAAACACCTAAAAACATTTATTTGTTTGCTCGACTTTATAGTAAAGGTGTGTTTCACTTGAACTTTTACTTAATAAATGCACTTTAATGATCAAATTAGCTTAATTTCACTAGGGTGCTGAAGTGAATAGCTAATGTTAGCTCAAGTTCACTGAAGTGAGTAGCTTTTATTAGCTAATGTTAGCTGAAGTGATTAGCTAGCATAAGCTCTTACATCAGCAAACCCGCAGCAGCAGAAATGTGTTGAGCTCATTACGGACTTAGGAGCTATGTATGCTGAAAATTCTGGTGTATAAAGAAAACTGCATCAGTTTTTGGTGAAACCTAACATAGTTGTAGTTCCAGTCAAACAGAAAGATGTCAAGTGAGACTTCCTCTGAAAGAAAAGAAAAATCCTGTAAAACAAAGCAGTGTGAACAAAACTCTGTCCTCCTCATCAATAAATCACAAAGGCTAACAAAACAATACAATTGTTTTACACTATAGTTTATGTACCGGTACTTTGACAAAATATATTTTTAGGTTTTATATTTGAAGCACAAGTTGACAAAAATTGCAAAAGTTGATTACTGGTAAAATCTGTTTATGCTTAGAACATGATACAGTGTGTTTTATAGACACTTTTTCTTCGTTTGGGTCAGCCTATGTTTTAACAAAAGCAAATGGTTTGGAAAGCTGGAAAGAAACTGTCCAGATGACCTGACTGAACATTGCTGGATTTTATACCTGGATTATTGAACATGGACTTTGTTGGTTTGGAAAGCGTTCCACGTTGTTCAGGTTTGATTTACACCCCTTCAGGCTATCATCTATGCTCTGGGAGCTGAGCGACGTAACCGTGTGCTCTCAGGACTCTACATGGGCCGCTCCGACACCCAGCTGGTTGTCCGCCAGGCTTCCCTTCATGTGTGGAAGATTGTCGTATCCAACACCCCCCGAACACTGAGGGAGATCCTCCCAACCCTCTTCAGTCTCCTGCTGGGCTTCCTGGCTTCTACCTGCCCTGACAAGAGAACGGTATCGTTCAGTTTTCATTTTATTTTTTATCAAAGCACTCTGTTTTTATTATGTCTGCTTTGTGACGGCCTCTGTTGTGAAAGGTGCCACAACAAGTCCTTTGCTGTGTTGGCTTGGTTTCAGATTGCTGCTCGGACGCTGGGCGACCTCGTGAGGAAGCTAGGAGAGAAGATCCTCCCTGAGATCATTCCCATCCTGGAGGAAGGACTTCGCTCCGATAAGAGTGACGAGAGGCAGGGTGTCTGCATCGGTCTCAGTGAGATCATGAAGTCCACCAGCAGAGATGCAGTGAGTCCTAAATATGTTGAGGTTGTGTTTCCCCCAACAGGAGATGAAACGTCTTTTCAAGATGGCGCTAGTGTGTGTGGCTTGCCGTCTCTCGCTGTTTGTGTTCGTGCTGTTTTTATTTTTCATCACCAGTGCCAGTTCTCTGCTTGTGTATGATCGCCAAACATTGTTGGATCTTCGTCTCTCTGCCAAGGATTTTGTGAAATTCAACTCTGCTTGTGCTGTTCATACGACGTTTCAACCGTTTTCCTTCGCCGGTCGGACACCTGTTCACCTCTGCCACACCCACGCTCCTCTCCCTCGGCGTAAACGCCGGCGCCGCCGGGGCAAACGCAGCGGACGACTTTTAAAGTTTAAAGCTTTCCTGGCACAATTTCCCTTGGCCTCCCGGAGGAGAAATGGAGCTGTACCTGGTCTCTTTCTGAGTCCACGGTTGCTGGACCCTGCTGACAGCTGGCTGGTGAGTGTCGTCGGCTCGGATGACGTGGCCCGCCCCCGCGGCCCCTGCTCCCCCCGTCCTCGCCGGCGTGGTGTAAACCCCGCTCATCTGCGAGCCCTGCGTCGGGCTCCACAAACACCTGCAGCCTCGGATGCACCGGCCCCTGCCAGGTTCGGCCTCGTTAACGCAAGGTCGGTGTCAAATAAAACTTTCATCCTGAGGGACTTCTTCATGTCCCGTGAGCTGGATTTTCTCTGCGTGACGGAGACATGGCTGAAAACCGGTGAGCCCGCCGCTCTTATTGAACTGTCACCACCGGA
>JAVCKU010000001.1:2696876-2714481 GCA_032273985.1 Hypsolebias coamazonicus
CCGAGGGGGGCCCACAGCTGGTGGGCGTAGACTACAAGACTTTTCAGTGTTGGCACGAAGCGCAGGGATTAACCCATCCAGTGTGGCTTAAAGGGCTACGCTTACACTCATAGAAACTGGGGTTACAGTACGTAACCCTTTTTGAATCAATAATTATTACACTGAGACTCGAACGAGTCTTGTATAATTTTTGAAAAGTGTAAGGTGGAGCAAGGTAACATCTACTCTCCTCGTTCTACTACACAAAGGAGATGATTCTGAACTTCAGAAGGAAAAAACACACCTACGCCCCCCCATCCTCATAAAAGGATCTGCGGTGGAAGTGGTCTCCAGCTGCAAGTACTTGCGTGTACACATGAACAACAACCTCTTCTGGAGCAACACCAACCCCAGACTGATCAAGAAAGCTCATCAAAGATGCTACTTCCTCAGGCGGCTGAGAGGAGCTGGTCTGAGAATCTCAGTCCTCACCTCCTTCTACAGGTGTGCAGTGGAGAGCATCCTGTGGTCCAGCATCAATGTGTGGCATGGAGGCTGCACAGCTGCAGAAAGAAAAGCTTTGCAGACAGTGATGAAGGCTGCACAGAAGATGTTGGAGTCAGTCTCCCCACTATCACAGACATTTACACCTCCAGATGCAGGAAGTGTGCCACTTGCATCATGAAGGACCTCACTCACCCAGCACACACACTTTTAGCCCCGCTCTCCTCTGGAAGGAGGTTGAGGAGCATTAAGTGTAGAACCACTAGACTGAGGAACAGTTTCTACCCTGAGGCTGTTTGACTCATGAATATCTAACCAGAATAATCACTGTGAACAAATATCACATCATGTTGCTGCTGATCTGTTTCATGTTGCTGCTGATCTGTTTCATGTTGCTGTGTTCTTTCGTGCTCATCTGCTCACAGACTCATGTTCGTGCTGCTGTTTGACGTAATGTTTTTATGCTATTAGTGCTTAGTGTATTTTTAGTTGATGTTTTTCTTAGTTCATATCTTAGATGTTATTACTGTTTTTCTTTTACATTTTATTGTTGGATGTAAATGGGACCCTGTGTACATAATCTTGTTTCATCACATGTACT
Source organism: Hypsolebias coamazonicus (assembly GCA_032273985.1). Lineage (NCBI taxonomy): Eukaryota > Metazoa > Chordata > Actinopteri > Cyprinodontiformes > Rivulidae > Hypsolebias > Hypsolebias coamazonicus. Next base: position 2,697,961 of record JAVCKU010000001.1, read on the forward strand.
GCATGTGGTGCGAATGTCAATAAAGAACCTCTGACTCTGACAGTAATGGGCTGACTGTGGTACACAATGTGTCACTCAGCTACACTGAGCAGCTTCATTCTGTCTGCTTGGGGTTACAGTTGTGGGCTATTTTATTGGTATGTTTAGCTGCAGTTTATTATTACCGTACTTTCCGGTCTATAAGCCGCTATGTTATATCACAATTTAAACCCTGCAGCTTATACAATGCTGTGGCTAATTTATGAATTTTTGTTTTTGATGGGCTAACGAGCTCCCTGCCACCAAAAACATTTAGCATTGTTAAACCCGGGTGCTCACATAGCTGCCCAATATATGTCTCTCCTGGGGGTCCTTGTGACTCATTGAGACTACCTGCATAGCTAAAGGTAAAAAAAATTAAAAAATAACAAATCTGACCAATGAAACGGGGAGGAGAGAACAGGGAATCCCCCCTTCCGTGAGCGGGGATTCCCCTGCATGTGCAGAGAATGTGAGTCTCACGTGCTCACAGAGCAACTGCAGAGCAGAGCAAGAGGACAGCTTGAAAATAGCCGTCAATAATGTGTTATGTGTTGTCATCATTGTATGTTTCCAAACAATGACGAAACTTGCTCTCTGCATTGAGCCCATCACACCTGGGACACACTCAGGCGGAGCAGTGGGCAGCTAGTGGAAGTGCCCGGGGAGCAATTGGAGATAAGGTGTCCTGCTCAGAGACACCACGAGATGTGAAATGATGAGGGATTGAACCTAGGACTTTCGGGTCCTGAGTTGGCTGCCCTGCTTCTACCCCATCTTGGCTCCCCTGAACCTTGCTAAGGAATCATTTATATACCCAGAATATTAAAAATATTTTTTGTTATCTTTGTTAATTGAAAACTAAACTGTTGTATGTCAAAATTGTTTCTAAAAAAACAATGTTTAGTTTTTTTGTTTTTTTTTATGTTTTTTTTGTGCGTAGCTCATGGTCAGGTGCTCTCTATAGTCCAGAAATGATGGTAGTCTTATAAAATTGGCAATCAATAAGTGCATGTTAATCACCGAGTGAAGGTTAGTGAAGTTTTTTTTTTTTTTGGACTAGTCTTATTTTTTTTAGTTTTGGTTGATCTTAAAATGATACTAGAATCGATATTTAAAAATTAGAGCCATTAAGAAGTCGATTTAAATTAAAAAGGACTGAAAATCAAATCAAAACTGAGCACAAGATGATTACATCAAAAAGAGACAGGAGTGCAGATTGTAAATGTCTTCGAGGCTCAGTGGAACTAACCTGTATAAATAAAGGTCTAATAATAATAATAAAGTTATATGCTCCTCAAAAAACTATCATACAACAATCGATAGCAATGGCCCAGCCAAGCAAAGACCTTGTATCACGTGATCTTGACCTCAAAGCTGGGGTGATGAAAAGTATACGTAACACTCCGCCTTCAACAGCGTAAAAAAGGAATCATCATCAGGGTCTGACATTGGGGGAGTGGTGGCGCAGAGGTTAGAGACGGTGGGCCTGTGATCGGAAGATCACCGGTTCAAGCGCCGGTACAGACAACATCAAAAAATGTGGGTAGAAAATATGAAAAACCCACACCTGCCTCCACCCTCCTTCGCCCCACTCTGGGTCCCTGAGCAAGGCCCTTAACCCCCACCATCTGCTCCCTGAACAGGTCTCTGTTGAAAATGAGTTCTCATGGCTCAATGAGACTACCTGTACAAATAAAGGTAAATGAAAAAAAATTTTTTTAAAAGGGCAACTGCTCCAAGATGGCGGCTTGTAATTCCTGCATCGCAACGGTCAATGCGGGATCTAGCATTTATCTGATATCTGTGATCTGGATGGATTCTTTTTTTGTGCTGAGATGTTTCACCTTCCATCTGGAAGACTTCATCAGTCTGAGGAAACACCAACAAAACTGATATTCCCCAACAGCTTACTCCAAATTGGAAAAAAAAAAAAAGTTATATTGGTGCTAAGATGGTCTCTGAAGCACACCCTCTCCTCCAGTGCCCACCCTCTCCCTCATCAACATTCATGTCAAACTGGTCCAAAACACCAAAAGTTCATGCTCAATAATCCAGGTATACAATCCAACAAGTTTTGAACCAGTTTGACATGACTGTCGATGAGGGAGAGGGTGGGCACTGGAGGAGAATGCATGCCCCCGAGGCCATCTTAGCACAAACATAACTGTTTTTGTTTGTTTGTTTGTTTCACTTTGGAGTAAGCTGTTGGAGGAGAAGCAGTTTTGTTTGGTGTTTCCTCAGACTGATGAGGCCTTCTGGATGGAGGGTGAAATGTCTCAGCGCAAAAAAATAAATAAAAATAAACGGTCCAGATGACCTGACTGAAAATTGTTGGATAAACTGAAAATAATTACATAAACACTAATTTTAAGCACAATAGCCACTTACAAACTTCTTAATATCACATACGAGCTGCCTCTTCAAGTGAAGCATTTCCGTGTGTGCCCTTAAAGAAATCTCCGTCACTAAAAGTGAAGTGCTGAGAAGGCAGTCGTGTGCAGGCAGGAGCAGCGCCTGGAGGTTTCACATGTGGAGTCAGACAACAACGAGCAGGGACAGAGTCGAGCTCAACCCAGCCCAACTTATTGGTTCCGTCATGTAAGGGAGGTTGACAGAAGCAGAGTTTACACATGTAGGAAAACATTTCATAACTCGTCAAAATACATCAAAATGCAGGATATCGCATACTTTATTAAAAATGTTCAGGGGAAGGACCCCCCCAGACCCCTCTCCGCCCACTATCTGCATTCCGGCATGGATCGGTTTACAAATTAAGCCCTGCCTGGAGCACTTTGCAAAAAGATCTGAAGCTCTTGACCTCTCTAAGGGATTTTACACATCTGCTAAGTACATGGCAAAAACCAACACAAACATGTTCCTGTTTTTAGTATTTTTCATTTCTTTATGATGTAGCTGTTTTTGTTTTGATTTAATTTACTCTATTTACTTTTTCATTTAATATGCTTTTTATATGATGGTCTCCTGTTGTCTGTACCTCATCTGTGTTGTTTGTTAAAGTCAGGTCTCTCTTGTAAATGAGTCCTCGTGGCTCATCCAGACTAACCTTTATAAATAAAGGTTGAATGAAAAAACATCCAGAGCCTTAAGGAAATCAGGACAACTCTCATGCACCCCGCCCCAGAGTCCTGCCGCCGTGGAGCTTTTTAACTACCTCTGTGACCTCAGCCACAGTTATGGACAGACCAACCCCGAAGTCCCCTGACTCCACTTCTTCCATGGAAGATGTGCTGGTGGGATTGAAGTGGTCCGAGAAGAATTTCTTTCACTTTCCAACGACATCACTGGTTGAGGTCACCACCTTCACTGAACACAGAGTTAGTGCTTTCCCCTCTTCAGTCACCTGATGGTTTGCCAGAATCTCCTCAGAACCGACCGAGAGTCTCTATCCAAGGCCTCACTGAACTCCTCGCACTGAGCTTTTGCCTCAGCAACAGTCAAGGCCTCCGGTCCTCAGCTGCCTCTGGAGTCCTACCAGCCAACAAGGCCTGATAGGACTCCTTCTTCAGCGTTACAGCCTCCCTAACCCGGGGTGTCCACCACCGAGTTCATGGACTGCAAGAAGCAACACCCCCCTCCGGCCACAGCTCATTGATTGGTGACATTTATGTTATGCATATTTTGCTTACAAGAATGAAGTTTCATCTATGCAGGACGGTGGTTCACTTGTTAGAGCTGCTGCCTCTCAGCATCAAGGTCGCCAGACTGAAGTTGCGATGGAAGTTTTAACAGAATCTTCAACCTGCCAGACAGAACCTGAACCTAATGCTCCTGACGCCCAACCAGGAGATTAAATTTACTCTATCAAATGTGTCTGTCTGGTCTAAAAGCACAAGAACCATCAAAACACCAGTCAGTACCTAAAATATATCATTAACGTGTTTTAATTTTTTTTTAAATTAAAAATCATTTAAGATTTGTAGAACAGTAGACCCAGTGCTGATCAAACTGGATGTGAAAACCTCTACAGTTCCAAGAACTCCACAGATTATTCAGTCAAGTTTTGTTTTCTTCTTCTTTCTTAAACAAAGCCAGTTTAGCAATGGTCTTAAAGTACACAAGGATTAAAGGTCAAAAATGGGCTTTCCCGTCGGTGGTTGCACGACTGCTTTGTGTTCTGGAGCAACAGCAGATGACACACTGTCCCAGAGGAAAAGATCTCTGACAGCCAAGTAGGGACAGGGTCAGTGGGGGAGGGGTTCATCTGACCCACCATGCTCTGCAGAAAGATTAGGTCACTGGCGCTCGCAAAGGCAGAAGACTGAAAATGAGCAATGAAGCACAGGAGGCAGATTAAAACAGACTTTACAGAGAACTGGATGAAAACACAGGGCAGAGACTGGTCATGGAGGCCCCAGAGGCAGACTGCAGCTGTTTCTGTTGAGTCCTGCTTGTGTTCTTCATTTCTGACGTTTCCTTATGAAGAAAAACATCAAGTCAGGTCCAACATGGCGTAATATGTGTCAACATAAGCCTGTGGGAGACTCTGATCTGATGAACCGGAAGAACTTTGTGCACACAAATCCAAAACATCTACAGGTAATGAGTAAACCGAACAGCAGCCACACAGACACGATGGTGGCAGCATCATGTTGTGGGTTGTCTTCACCTGGAACATCAGCTTTATGAAAGATGGATGGAATGATAAAAGATCATACGTTTGTTTTGGACTAAAATCATTGTCAAAATAAAGTGGACTGCTCGTCTTTTCTCTTTCGCAGACTTGTCAAAATGTTTTTATGCCTTCCTGACACCACGGCTTTGTGTGGAGCAGCTGGTGGAGCCCAAGGTGGGGTAAATGAGGAACGTGAACTTTTTGTAGGTTTTGAACCGATGACCTTCCATCCACAGGCTCGCCTTCTTTAACCTCTGCTCCACCGCTCCTCGTCTGGCCTGGACCCAAACATGACAAAATGTCTGCGGTGACCTGAAGAGACCTGTGCACAGCAGATACTCTCACAGACTGACAAGAGCTTGAACCTTCTGCTGATAGAATCAACTCCACCACCCCCAGCTGACGTGAACAGCATGTCGCAAGAAAAAAAATGGGAAAAAAAAGTGTACATTTTGAAATGACTATTGTTTCTTTTACATAAAACCTGGGATATTAACGGGGGGCGGCCATGCTACTGCCCCCCCCCCCCCCCAACACTAGACTACACTATGATGGTTCAACAATTTGCCTTCATGGGACACGTGGCTGTATTTACACATCATTCGTTTCACTCTATGAAACTAACTGCACCACGACAGCACAAATGAACAAATGTGCAGACTGGTATCAAATGGTTTTAATGGACACTTCCCAGTTGTTCCACACTAATGAACTCCTTTACATTCAGCCCTCGCACATCATCAGTCAGCATGAACGCTCAGCTGTTCAGCACCAGGTAAAGAGTCTGTATTCTATAAGAAAATGAAACCGTCAGGTGGAAGAACAGGTGTGTTAATAAATGTGAACAGGCCACAGGTGAGCCAGAAAATACACAGTTGACTGAAAATGGCTTCTGCACAGTCATTGGAGCGAGCACACCATTTATTTAACCTATCTCGTTTAAGTTACAGAAAAGACACATTTTTACAAAGAACATTTACTGAGGAGGAGAAACGTGGCAGCTGCTGGCTGTCTGACACCAACTCAACCAGTTTGTTAGCTTCTGGTGACAAACGCTCCAGGTTCATCTTCTGCCAGACAGTCGCTCACCTCTAGTTACATTTCACAAAGCCTTGGAGACTTTCTAAGAACTTGATGTACTCTTGATGCTCGATGGCGGTGCTCAGCTCGGACAGCTCGTCAGCGAAGGTGTTGTCGATGCCGCGGTCGGCCAAAAAGTCCATCAGGTGGTCGTACAGCGCCTGAGGAGAAGCACGGGGATCACCAACCTGCACCGTTTGCTCCTCTTTGAAACCCTGCGTTTAGTTTCAGCTCTTACCCAGTCCAGAGAGTCTGTGTTGAGCGTGTAGCTGGTCTCCTTCCAGTCGGGGTCCCCCTCTGACTGGAAACTGACCTCCCGAATGGTGAAGATGTCGCTCTCCTCCTCACCTTCGCCATGACTTATCTGCAACACGTCAATCCAGCTGTTAACCTGAAACCCTGGGCTCTTTGAAAGGCGAGTCAGAAGAGTGCGGCTCCTAAAATCACATGTTCACGTTCGTACCTCGTCTTCTGGGAACTGGCAGTCAAACACTAGGGAATGTTTAGCAGCTTGTTTTGTTACTTCAACAACAAAGTTGGGTGTTGATACAATATCTGGCTGTGAATGAAAAGTACAGTATAGTTAATTAATTAGCCACATTTAAATGTTATTACCATTCACTGTTCTCATTTTCAGTTTTATCTTCTCACAGGCAGAGCTCGAAGGCTTACCTCCTCGTCCTCTGCAGATTTCTGTGTCGGTTCGTGCTCCCCGTCCTCCTCAAAGTTAGCAGGAATACTGTTGTTCACGTTGAATGAGACTGTGACTCTGGAAAAGAAAACAAACACAAACCACAAGGTGAGCTCATGTGCACAGAGTAAAATCTATTTTTAGGTGCAACAATATGGAAGGCTCTGAAAACATTTTCAAATATCTATTTATTTCTGGGACAATATTCTCATGTGCCACTGAGACCAGTCGTTGCTGTGTGCCATGGTGCCGTTTGTCCTAGATGCAGCAAAGATGTTTTTTTTTTTTAATTTTATTCATCTTTTTCTATGCTGAACCCCGAGAATATGGTTCTGGAAGTAAGAGCTGAAATTATCATCACAACAGTTTTTTGTAAAGATTGTGAAATGTTTGATTTGTGCTTATTCTCAGTGGTAAACCGTGTTAATCACGTTAGCGTCTTCATGTTTTCATTACCACATTTTTGACCTTCAAGCAGAGGTCAAAAATGTGTTGGGATTTTTTTTTTTTTTTTTGGTCTCCAAACCCTGTGTCATTTTTCACCACTTTTATTGTCTGTGCACCAGATCTCACTTGTGAATGTGAGACTTGTGGATTAGAAAAAATACACAATAACTTCTAACATGTGGACCTAAGTTTTTGAAGAAATATTTGAATTGCATGTTGTACAACCATTCCACTGTAGAATAATAACAATAAAATAAATAATACAAAGACTCAGATTAACGTGACATTCATGTCCAGAATGAGTGGATGTAAATTTCTGACCTCCTCTGTATCATAGAAACAGCACAGTGATATTTTGAACTGTGCATTTTAATATAATTATTTTATTTATTCTTATTATTTATTTAGGTTGATTTGAACCATGGAGGTCATAATGAAGTGTTTTGTGTTTTATGTCAAAAAGGTAGTTTTACTTTACATTTCTGTTACAGTATTTCATTATTGCAGTAATTTACAACAGAACAAACCCTCACAGTTTCAAAAATACATGATATGGTTATTGACAGTGTGCTGTATTTTAAAAACATGACTGTGCTTGTTTCTTCTTTGTACTCATCACAATAATAAAAATCTGAATTCGACACTGAATCTGAAGAGATTGGGGTGTAATGAGAAATGCAAGTAAAAATGCATCTTACTTTTATGTTGTAGTTGAATTTGATTAAACTGAGACTTTTCTGTATTTCAAGCCCAAAAATTGATTTAAAAAATATTTTTTATTGTAAAAACCTTTTACATTTTGTTAAGTGATGAAAAGTTCGAACTGTTATTTTGTCCCATTCTGCAAGAAAACTTCTGAAGTTGTGCAAAAAAAAGTTATTTTCATATTTTCAGAATATTAGTTTTCTCTGAGATGAAATGACACCTCTGATTTAAGATTTCCTTTTTTACAACAAAATTTAGAGCAACATTACAGAGTACGGTATAATTCAGAATTATCCCCCGCTCTTCATTCTAATGTTGACAACTTCAGCTGTAAACTGATGCTGCATAAATAAACTAAAATAAGCTGAACTAAGAAGAAACCACAGATGACTCAGACAAGCTGCTGTATGAAGCTGGAATTTTTATGTCTAATTAAAAATAAGTAGTAAAAACATTTTACAGTAGTACATGATACAGCTGGTACTTACAATGTACTAAGTACACACACTGTACATACCAGCTAAGTACCTTTATAGCAACAGGTAAGTATTTTATATGTACCAGGTAAGTACCAGTAAATACCTTATATCAAGTATGTACACTGTAAGGGTTCAAGGATGTACCTTGAAGATACCAGGCATGTACAATGTATGTACCAGATGTGTACCAGGTATGTATTCTGAAGGTACATATTAAGTACCAGGCATGTATCCTGTAAGTACCATGCACATGCTTGGTAAGTACTGGGCTGTATTATCTATTGTTTGTTTTATTTGTATAAATGTTCTTTGGATGCAACATCTTCCTCCATCTCTAACAAGGTTAAGTCAGGTCACCTGGACGGATTCTTCTTTGTTGACCTATTATTCTCTAATAATAGCTTTTTCTGTAGTATAAGTATTCATCTGACGATCCTGTGTAACGTCAGGTGAGTGGATCATCGGTCCTGTCTCAAAGAAAAGTGAAACAGGAGTGTGTGGAGAGGATGAACTGACAGATGGAGAGAGAGGAGGGTGCAGCTGGAGGATGGAGAGTTTAAAAATCTGAACTTAGTGAACACAGAGACAGAATGACTCGTTGAGTCGTAGCTGGGTCAGTGCAGGGTGGAACAGTGAGATGGCACAGCTCAGGGCTCACCTCTAAGGCAGGAGGGTAGGGGAGGCACCACAGGGGGGGAGAATGGGTGGTACTGAGGCTGAGAGAGGCCACTAGATCAGAAACCACAAGAGCCAAACAGTAAAGAGCCCTGAGGAGGCAAACTGTGGGCAGGGAGAGAAGAGAGGACAGAGCTGCTGGTCACAGGTGAGGAAGGAGAAGGCCGCAGACACCATCCCCCATCATACAGAAGAACACCCCCCGCAAAGGTAATGAATGCATAAAGCTGTCTGAACCATATTTCTGTAAAATTCCCACAGACCCACCTGCCAAGCCTCCAGCTGCTGCGACAGGTTGAGTTTCTGCTGGATGGCGTCCAGCAGCTGGCTGTTCAGCGACATGATGTCTATTTTACATTTGGCCAGCTCCATCTCCACAGCTTTCTTCCTGCAACACACACACACACACACACACACACACACAACTGAACGTGGGCCCGACAGCATCTCAGCGTGGTGCACACAAACCTGTGGAAAATGCTGAGAGGTTGTTTCAAACAGAAATAAAAACTCATCTAGTGGTCTTCTGTTCTGTTAACGTTCAGACCATTTGTGTGTGTCACACTGATGTTCTGCTCAGTCCTACTTGGCTATGGCGTCGTCTCTGTCTCTGATGGCGCTCTGGAGCTGCTCGCTGGGTTCTCGGACTTCAGCCATCGCCCGTGTTCGTTCGTTCTCCTCCCGGAGAGAGGACACCTCCACAGAGAGAAGTGCCACCTGCAGGTGACAGCAGGATGAGACAGTGAGCTTTACTGTTTCAAACCTCCTCTGGACTCAGAGGTTTTAAAGCGAGTGTGCACCTGTCCATCAGGGCTCACCTGGTTGTGCAGCTTCCGCAGCTCCTCCTTGCTGCTGAGTGTTTTGTGCTGCTCTGCTTCATAAAGATCTTTGACTTCCTGCAGTTCTTCTCCCAGCTTCCTCACCTGCTCCTCCAGTGCCTCCTCATCGCTGCGACGCGATTCCTTTTAGGACCAAACACACTTTATGGTGGAGGTGCAGCGGTAAAGCCACGTGAAAAGAAAGTCCACACTTCTTCAGTGCTGCGGTTTTACAGCGACGTTCTGCTCATCTCTGACAGTCTCATCAGAAATTTCAATGGAGTTGAGGTCTGGACTTTGTGTCATGATTTGTCCCCTAGCTGTCTGGTGTTTCTGTGTTTTCCCCTTTGTGTTCTTTCTGCCTTATAGACTTTTGTTCTGCTCATTGTGTGATTTGTTTCTTGTCAATGTTGTGCATTGTCTCTGTCATTTTCTCACTCACTCCTCAGCCTGCTTCTCCACTCCTCAGTCTTAATCATTCACACCTGTCCTCATCAGCCACCTGCACAGCTGCTCTCATTACTCACCCTCCCTCTGTCTTATAAAAAGCCTTTTTCTCCCTCACTCTGCGTCCGGTCATTGTTCTGTTTACACACAGACATCTTAGTCCTCCTCAGCCTGTCGTGTTTCTGTCTTGTCTCCGTCCAGCCTCTAGATGCTCAGCTGTTTTTTCTTGTTCAACGCCTGAGTAAGTTTTTTGCTGCCTTGTCAGCTTTTTGTTTTTTCCTTGTCCTAAAATAAATTTATTTTACTTAACAACTCCCGCTTTGCTGCCTGCCTGCATTTGGGTTCCAAACACGAGGATTACAACACTGTCAAGTTTCATGTATTTGGATTATAATAGCCGGACACAAGGATAAAAATGAGAACAGCTTTTCTTTTTATCCTTTTTTTTTTTTGCAGCTGCAAAAAAGGTCAGAATCCAACAAAGGTGACAGGTGACACTTCACAGGTGAGTGGAGAGAGACTCACTTGTCAAAGTCTGCAGCAATTACATCACTGGCACTAGTGCAGAGCAGCTGGAGAGGAGCACTGCGATAGCAGGGAAAATCCGAGAGCGGGGTCTTATAGACAAAGCAAGGGTCATGCACAGATAGTCAGAGTTCAAATAACAAGTCCAAAATGGTGAAAATGTAATCCAGAAATCTGTAAACAGAATAAGTATCCAAAACCAGGGTCAGATGGGTGCACACAATCAGGTGAGGAGCAGGTAGAGTGGTAAATCCTAATGATGAGGCGTGAGGTCGCAATCCAAAGATCAAGGCGTGAACAAGAGCAAGATGACAAGATGGCTGGATATTAGGAACCACAAGAAGTATAATAATCTGGCAGGGGCTGAGTGGGAGCTTGGGGTTAAGAAGGGTAGGAAACAGGTGAATGGCATAATAGCTGATTAAGGTGAATGAGCAGAGTGGGCGTGGTAATGACAAGAGCAGAGAAACAGAACATGATGACTAAAAACATGACAGGAGGGGCTGAGAGCTAGGTAGGGGACAGAGAGTCTGATCATAACATAGCTGCACCTTTAAGGTCTGGCAGTATGATGGACTACTAGGAAATCTAGAATGCTAGAATGAACCGGGTGGGTGGAAGGGGTCCAGAGGAGGGCAAGGACACAGGCTGAAGGCCAGAAGGGCTATCCAAGGCTGTTCCAGGGCTCAAGTGCGTGGCCAGGAGGCCGTCTAGCATGTGGCAACACCTCTGGAGGCCCGCCGGGCGCCCATCCAATACATGGCGAAAGGGGTGCAGGATAGGCAGAGGAGGGAACCAGTATAAGGAGAGGCTACAGCAGGCGATGGAGTTAGATCTGTAGCAGGTGAAGCAGGCAATGGAGTTAGATCTGTAGCAGGTGAAGGTGTCAGATCCATAGCACGGGATGGGGTCAGATCTGAAGCAGGTGATGGGGTCAGATCTACAGCTGTCGTGGAAGCCTGGGGAGCATCAGCTATCGTGGAGGCCTGGGGAACTGCAGCTGTCGTGGAAGCCTGGGGAGCTGCAGCTGTCTCAAGAAGCATGGTGGAACCCTCCAGAGGAATGGTGGAATGTGAAGGTGGGCTGTCATCCCCGACACCCACTGGGCGGTGTGGAGGTGGGCTGTCATCCCCGACACCCACTGCAAGGCATGGAAGTGAGCTTTCATCCATACCACCCACAGCGAGGTGTGGAGAGGGGCTGTCATCCCTGACACCCACAGCAAGGCGTGGAGGTGGAGGCAAGGTGTGGAGGTGGGCTGTTATCTCCAGCACCAAAGGCGAGGCATGGTGGTGGGCTGTTGTCCCCGATACCCATAGCGAGGCATGGAGGTGGGCTGTTGTCTCTGACACCTAAGGTGAGATGTGGTGGTGGGCTGTTGTCCCCCATACCCACGGTGAGGCGTGGAGGTGGGCTGTCATCCCCAATACCCACAGCAAGGCGTCGAGGTGGGCTGTCATCCCTGACACCCATGGCGAGACATGGAGGTCGGCTGTCATCCCTGACACCCACAGCGATGCATGGAAGTGGGGGCAATACGTGGAGTTGGGCTGTTGTCCTTGACACCCAAGGTGAGATGTGGTGGTGAGCTGTTATCCCGACACCCATGGTGATGCATAGAAGTGGGCTGTCATCCCCGATACCCACTGCGAGACAAGGCATGGAGCCCTCAAGCAGTTTAGAACCCTCAGGACCAGGCATGGAGCTCTCGATGTATGTGGGACCCTCGAGGCCAGGACTGGAGCCCTCAGGACAATGCGTGGAACCCTCGAGCAATGTGGGAACCTCGAGGACAGGCATGGAGCTCTCGAGCAATAAGGGACCCTTGAGGTCAGGTGTGGAGCCCTCAGGACAAGGTGTGGAGCCCTTGAGCAGTATGAGACCATCGAGGCCAGACATGGAGTCCTCAGGACAAGGTGTGGAGTCCTCAAGCGGTGTGGAACCCTTGAGACTAGGCTTTGATATTGTGTTCTGCAGCTGGCTTGGAGGTTGTGGGGTCTGCAGTAGGCTTGAGAGTCCTGGGGTCTGCAGCAGGTTTGAGAGTTATTGGGTCTGAAGCAGGCTTGAGAGTTGTGAGATCTGCAGTACACTTGAGAGTCATTTGGTCTGCAGCCGACGTGAGGCTCATGGGGTCTGCAGCCAACGTGGGGTTCATGGGCTCTGTAGTCAATATGAGGCTCATGGGGGTCTGCAGCTGACATTGGGCTCATGGAGTCTGCAGCCAACTGGGACCTGCTGAAGGCGTGGGACCCGCTGAAGATGTGGGTTTTGCAGAGGACGTGGGGTTAGGAAGAGTCTATGAGGACAGAGTGCCAAACCTAGCATAGAACATGGTCATAAAAAGCTGCATTTGAATGTCTAAGTTTATTATGAGAATAGTTTTTATTTATTTTTGCAGCTGCGGAAAGGGTTAGGATCCAACAGAGGTGACAGGTCTTCACAGATAAGTGGGGAGAGAGTCACCTGTCAAAGTATGCAGCAATGATGTCACTGGCACTGGTATAGAATAGTTGTGGAAGACAGCTGCAATAACATGGTTTGTGGGGGAAAATCTAAGAGCGTGGTCTGAGAGATAAAGTGGAAGTCATGCACAGTCAGAGTTCTAATAATAAATCCAAAAGGTTCAAACTGTAATCCAGAAATCCATAAGCAGAAGTAGTAATCAAAACCAGGGTCAGATGGGCAAACACAATCAGGCGAGGAGCAGGCAGAGCTAATGACGAGGCATGAGGTTGAAATCCAAAGATCAAGGTGTGAACAAGAACAAGAGCATCAAGAAAACAAGATAGTTGGATATCAGGGGCCATGAGAGGTATAATAATCTGGCAAGGACTACGCGGGAACTTGGATTTTAAGAAGGGCAGGAAACAGGTGAATGGCATAATAGCTGATTAAGGTAAATTAGCAGAGTGGGTGTGGTAATGACAGGAGCAGGATAACAGAACATGATGACTAGAAACATGACAGGAGTGTCTGAGAGCTAGGCCAGGGTCATAGGGCGTAATCATAACACCTCCACTGATATGTCAACAGGTCCTACTGTCTTCCCCTTCTTTATTCATTTGAGAGCTTTTTGGACTTCACTCACTAATTTCTCCCACTTCCTGGTCCACAATTTCTATGACCTCTATACTTCTTTCTCTTTCATTCTCTTCATCCATTAGCTCCTCAGAGTACTCCTTTCATCTTTTCTCCTCACTTATTAGAATATTACAATTCCTGTCTTTAACAAGCCTAACATGCTGCACATCCTTTCCATCCTGATACCGCTGTCTCGCCAATTGGTACAAGTCCTTCTCACCCTCTTTAGTGTCCAGCCTCTCATACATCTCATCACACGCCTTCCACTTAGTCTTAGCTATCTCCCTTGTTACTCTGCGTCCCATTTCCTTATATTCCTGTCTCCTCTCCAGTCCTCTCACTATCATATTTCTTTTTGGCTAACCTCTTTTTTTGAATAGCTTCCTGCACTTCAGAGATTGAGAGATTGAGAGATTATTTATTGTCATTCGCACCACATGTGGTACATGTGGTGGAACGAAATTATGTACACAGGGTTCCAGTTACATCCAACAATAAAATTTAAAAGAAAAACAGTAATAAGATCTAAAATATGAATTAAGACTATGAACTAAGAAAAACATCAGCTAAACATATGCTAAGCACTAATAAAAACAACAAACACAATACGCCGAACAGCAGCACGAATGTGAGTCTTTGTGAGCAGATGAGCACGAATGAACACAACAACATGAAACAGATCAACAGCAACATGAAACAAATCAGCAGCAACATGGTGTGATTTTTCACAGTGATTATCCTGGTTAGATATTCATGAGTCTAACAGCCTCAGGGTAGAAGCTGTTCCTCAGTCTAATGGTTCTACAGTTAATGCTCCTCAACATCCTTCCTGAGGGGAGCGGGGCAAAAAGTGTATGTGCTGGGTGAGTGGAGTCCTTCACAATGCAATTGGCCCTCTTGCTGCATCTGGAAGTGTAGATGTCTGTGAAAGTGGGGAGGCTGACTCCAACATCTTCTGTGCAGCCTTCACCACTCTCTGCAGCAGAGTGAACAGGAGGGGGCTCAACACACAGCCCTGAGGGGAACCAGTGCTGAGGGTTATTGTGGAGGAGGAGAGGTTGTGGATCCTCACAGACTGTGGCCTGTTGGTGTATAATTAAATATGTAAATATTTAATATGTATTGCATATGTAAATATTAATAATGTAAATATGTATGTAAATATATAGACATATCCACTCATGCATATCTGATAGAAATGTAAATACAAGCAAAAAAAAAAAAAAAAATCATAGGCTCATGCAAAAACTAAAATGTTTACCTTTTCCTAGAAATACCAGTCCTTTAGGGCCTTTTTCACAATCAGTGGAAGTGCATTCCATTTTACTGGAGCACAAACACAGAAGCCAGCTTCTCATGTTTTGGAAAATGTAGAAGTTAGAGCTCTGTCACTATGGTCTACTGACTGGAGTCATATGACTGGTGCTTTATCAGTCAACATGTTTTCATATGTTGTGGTGTAAGACCATTTAATGCTCTATATTCCAGTAGAAGGATTTTGATTCTACTTGGAAAGCCAAAGCAGAGGTCTAAGAATGAATGTAGTGTTCAAACAGGTACCAGTAAGAATCACATTTTCAACCAGCTGTAGTTGGTTTACTTCACATTTTGGGAGGCCTGTTAAAAAGACCAGTAGAATAGTCCAGTCTGCTAGTTATGAATGCATGAATTAATTTTTAAAGTCAGACAAATACAAGCTCAAAGTTTTAAGAAATGTTCCTCAAATGATAAAGAAGCCAGTTTACTGATGTGGTTAATGTGACTTTTAAAGATTAGATCACTGTCTAATCTTACACTGAGGTTTCGTGCTTCTGTTTTAGACTCCAGAGGCCATTTTTGCACTGAAAATGAATATTTCTGTTTTATCTTGGTTTAGTTGCATAAAGCTGTGTGACATTCACACACAGATATCATTTATTCATTATGTAAGAGAGTCAAGGGGATCTGCATCATCAGAAGATGAGGAGTTGTACAACCGGAGATCATCTGCATAGATATGATCAAAATGTCATTTACAAGTGAAAATGTATATAATATCAATCATACTTGACTGGACTGTTCATAACTGTTTTACTTCAACAATATGTGTTATTTATTCTGAAGGGAAGACCTTGAACTCCAGAGTTTGAGTCTGATTTTTACTGCTGCTCTCTGCACTCGGCTCTGATCCACCACACAAACTCTCCGTCATCACCGAGGGCTACAAAACAAATGTACAGGTATGTCTGTATGTGTTGGGTTTTAATTTGATTTTTTTTTTTTTCAGATAAAACAACTGATTCAACTAAACGTTTCGCATTCACACCTAACTGTTCAGTAATGATTAGCTTCAGTAGGCAGATGACTTCAGCTCATCGGACTCATTTGAACCAAATCAATCTCCATCAACAAATCAAAGGGCATGAATGAGCAACAAAGGAAAACTCTCACGGCAATGTGATCACCAACAACCCCACCCTTAATTTTTAATTTCCTCGTCCCTCTTTTTTGATTTTGCCAGCACTTTTTTTATCCCCTCAGTTGCATTCCTTCATATCTAAACCTCTTTACTGAAAAAAAGAAGCAGTAAAGCATCAAAGACTGTGATCAGACAACAAAACCCACAAATGACAGGATGTTTGATCAAATATATGCCCAAATGTTTTTATAATAAATGTGTCACTCGTAGCAACGGCGTGATTGTGACTGGTTCGGCTGGAGTCTGTTGCCATGGCAGCGTGTGTACAACCAGTGTTTGAGGAGTTCCCCCCTCAGTGAGTCATCAGCTGTCCTCACAGAGCAAATTAACATCTTCAGCATGTTGACAAAGACATGGGGCCTCATACACAAAGGAAGGTCTGCCGTGTGTGTGTGTGTGTGTGTGTGTGTGTGTGCGTGCGTGCGTGTGTGTGTGTGTGTGTGTGTGTGTGTGTGTGTGTG
>JAVCKU010000001.1:2724814-2734895 GCA_032273985.1 Hypsolebias coamazonicus
ATCACTTCTTGGTCTGCTGCCTTCATACATCTCCTCCTACATGTCTCTGCGTGAGTGCAGCTACAGCGTGCGCTCTCTGGACATTATTACATGCAGTGTCCCCTCAGTGTGGACTGAACTAAGCAAAATGGCCTTTTCTCCTACTCCGCTCCTGTTTCCTGGAACATCTTGCAAAAAGATCTGAAGCTCTCGACCTTGACCTCTCTATAAGTGGCTTCAAACATCTGTTAAGTTTACGGGAAAAACCAGTACAAACATGTTCCTGTTTTTAGTTTTCTACACCGCCATATAATCTAGCTGTTTTTTTTCGCTAATTTTCCTTTTGAATGTCCTTTTGGTTGGTTGAAATAAATAAATAATAAATAAATAAATAAATAAATAAATAAATAAATAAATAAAATGTACGCATCTTTTGTCTATTTTCACTTCTTTGTTAAAATTCTTGTAAATAAGTCCCCGAGGCTCAATTGGATCAACCTGAATAAATAAAGGTTGGATGAAAAATTCAATTAGTTTATTTCTATAGCTCCAAATCACAACAGAAGTCGTCTCTGGGCACTGAAAAGAAACATTCACGTAACATTATAAAAGCAAATTATTAAAGTTCTCTGTCTAAGGAAGCAGCAGACTGTGCTGAAGCTTCACTTCATCACAGTCTCTCATCCTGAGCAAGTACAAAGGAGACAGTGGAAAGGAAAAACGCCCTTCTGAAGGGAAGAAACCTCCAGCAGAACCAGGCTTAGGCTCGAGTGGCCATCAGCTTCGACCGGCTGGGTTTGAGAGGACAGGAAGTAGAAACACAAACACTGACAGATCCAGGTGAACTTCCTATAGGAGGATAGACAAAAATAAATTAAGAGAAGTAATTACAAAGACAAACAGGCGGAGTAGAGCATAAAGTCAGCAGCAGAGTGAGGAAATGTGTTCAATTTGTCCTCCAGCAGTCTAAATCTATAGCAGCATAACTAAGGGACAGCTCAGGAAACCCAAGCCGACACCAACTATAGGATTTATCAAAAAGTCCAGTCTTCAAACTGGACAATGTGTCAGCCTCATGGACAGAAACTGAAAGTTGGTTCCACAAGAGAGGAGCCTGAGAACTGAAAGATCTGAAAGATAAACAAGACAAACAACCATTCACTCTCTCACTCACACCTAGAGCCAATTGAGTTACCAATCAGTCTAACATGCATGTTTTTTGTCTGTGGGAGGAAACTAGAGGACCTGGAGAAAACTCATGCATGCACAGACAGAACATGCAAACTCTACCCAGAAAGGTCCTGGGCTGGGATTTGATCCAGAAACCTTCTCACTGAGAGGCAACAGCTCTAGCAGCTGATCCACCGTGATGCCTTCGATGCAGCCACAAAAAATGTTGTGTACCTTGATTTAACGTATGTCAGAGGAACAGAGCGTTAGCTTTAAGTATCTGTAGTCTCTTTGTTTGGTGTCTCCTCCGACTGATGAAGTCCTTTGGATGAAGGATGAAAATACCTCAGCAAAAGAAAAGAACCATCCAGATGACCTGACTGAACATTGTTGGATTTTTACCTGAATTATTGAGCATGAACTTTGTGTTTTGAACCACTTAGCATGACTGTCTCAGAGGCGTTGACGGGGGAGAGGGCAGGCCCCAGAGGCCATCTTATCACCAGCAAACAGGTTGTTTTTTCACTATGGAGTGTGATGTTTGTGGACATCAGTTTGTTTGTTGTCTCCTCAGATTGAAGAAGTCCTTTGGATGAAGGACAAAACGTCTCAACAAAACAAAAGAAACCATCCAGATGACCTGACTAAACATTGTTGGATTTTATACCTGGACTGAGCATGGACTTTTGTGTTCCTACTTTAGAGTCAAATGTTCTGAAATTTTATGTTTTCTGCTTTAACTGATTTGATTGTTTAAAAAAAAAAAAGAAAGAAAGAAATACCAAAGCAGGCAACAAAAATACAAAAAAAGGGTGCAAAAAAGTGAAAAAGAAATACATCTACAGCAGCATGGTCCTATGGTTCAGTTAGCAGTGAGGTTCTTTTAACGACATGGACTCGTCAGCACCATGGTACTGTTAGCAGTATGGTTCAGTTAGTGCCATGGTCTCATTAGCAGCACGGCCCTGTTAGCAGCATGATGATAACAATGACCGCGGCAACGGACGATGACTGCCCTCCAGGATCAGGTGCAGCAGACGCATCACATCCAAGATTTCCTCACAGAACCAAACTGTCCCATGGAGTTTGGTCCGTGCAGGCAGATGGAGGACCATGGAGACAGCGGCCATGACAGGCTGAGCCCGAGGCTGGACGACCTGTACCACGATGGCAGGATGGCAAGGCAGCGACACACAAACTCCAGAAGTGTGTTGTGGTCGTACCTGTACTGTGGGTGTGCAGTGCAGGTGCAAGACAAGTTAAAACAAAAACAACAGGAACTAAAAAGAGCGAGTCAAAGTGGAGCTCCCCTCAGTGCTGCCATACTGCAGTGCACGTGATGTCACACCACATTTTAGATCAACATCGAACCAAATGATTGAGCTAGGACCATTTTTATATTTCTAAAGGCCGGCTGGCTGTGGGTTGACGCAGGAGAAACTCAGTTGTAGCTGTGCACCCAGTGATATTGTCTTCAAGTATGAACGAAGTTTTGTAACAGACACATGAACGAACATGGACAAAACATTAGTCCGTCTTTCTTTTTCAGTTCAAAACACACTCCAGGACAACTGGTTTGATCATGAGCTCATGTCTGTAATCTGCTCCATATTTAAAGAGCCAGATGTGCACGTGAGTGCACCAGATGAATCCTGCTGTTCACTTTAAACTGATGTGCCACAGCAGCTCAGGCCACAACGTCACATCTGATCTACTGGCCCAAGAAACAGACGGATGTGAGGCCGGACTGAGAAACTGTGACTGCACATAGTCAGAATTCCTCAGATTCCAGATGATCAAGAGATGAGGCCAAACAGGAGGAGACATTAACAAATAAAATAAAATAAAAAGAATCCAAAGTTTTTCTTCCTCTGACATCAGTGGAAACAAACGCTGAGGATTCACACCGAGGCTGCTGGACCAAACAGGTGCTTCCAGGGTCTCAGGAGGCCCATCCTCTGCATCCTGGTGCAGTTCTGTAGAGCATATTCCCATGGTAACGCCACAATCTGCATGTCACTCTGGTTGTCATAGCAACCAGAAAGAAGTGGGATTGGTGGAGCAGCAACGTGCCGGTCTTGCTTGTCTTTTTGTCCTTAGCGGCGTTCACGGAGCGCAGCCTGATCTAAACTCAACGAGGACGGACCACCTCACGTTCAACCAGTTGCACGACACATTCTGACAAGCTGTCCTCACCGTACGGTAAATCCCACGGCTAACGCCAAGCACTGACAGCTGGACTGATGCCCGCCAACAGCAGGCTGTTGATGGAGGCATGACACAGGATCCTATGTGAGTTCAGTGTGGACGAACTGTACCAGAGAACTTCCACATCACGTCCTCGAATAAACCCAGATACGCTTGGCTTGTTGAATCATTATCACATTACTCTTCTACAGCACCAAACAAACAAAGTTGATGAGTCACTGGAGGCTACTGACAGCAGTTTAATTCTGTAAAAATGGCCGTGGTCATAAAGCATGTAGACACTCGCTGTGGGAGTCGATGCAGATCCAGGTGCACGTGAGCCAGTGTGATTACAGAAAGGTCCCGTCCTGCGGGGGCGCTCTGATCTGATTAGACTTGAAGAGATTGGCTGTTCTGAGAGCAGCACACACACACACACACACACCTCCTGGATCAGTCAGCGTGCATGTTCAGTGATGAATATAATGAATCAGTCAGCACTGGAACATTCACACTCAGGTACAAAGGTAGGTCGCTCCCTGCAGGTCAGGAGTGAGTGTTTGTCTGAAGCGGAGGACCTAAAGTATTTTTGGGTCTTGTTAAGTGATGGGAGGATGAAGCAGGAGATGGACTGATGGATCAGGGCATTTTATGCAGTAAAGAGGTCGTTGCTCATCTAATTTAAGATGCTTCTCTCTCTGGAGGTGATCTGACACGTCCCATTGGCAGTAGCTCTGAACTAACTGGAGGGATTATGTGTTTGACCTGGAAATACCTTGGGAAATTCAACGACCTCAGTGAAGGAGGAACAGTTCTTTAGGATGTTCAGGAACATCTCAGGAACCATGAAGGCTCCAGCCTGTCATGTCTGAACCTGCTGGAGCTGCAGCGTTTCTGTCCACAGTGCAGACAGTTTCAGGTCCCGTGGACTGAGTGGGTGCTGAGCAGGACTGAAGTTCCTGCTCCAGCACCCACACCTTTACGCTTGTATGAAGTGTTCAGCTGCACAAACGCCCCTTCTGTTTTGTCCGGCCCATGATCCCCAGCACATCAGTCCTAGTTTCTGAATGGATCAATCAGACTAACGTTAGACTTCTGGAAAATGCAAACATTGTGAATGATGATTCAAAGTCAGATCTGTGCCAGAAAACCAACCGAGTGAGATATTTTTACTAGTTCTGCCAAGAAGAGTGGTCAAATATACAGACGAAATGACACCAGATGCTTGTTGATGGATAAAATACGCCTGTGATCGAGGTGCAGTTTGCTAAGAGATATTTAACTAACATCAGTGTGGTTGTGTTGATATATGCAGGTCTGTCTGTGCAGGGTTGACCCTGTGTGAAAGAGAGATAATCTACAGCAAATTCAAACCTGTGCAGCCAGTTCTTGTTCTTAATATATACATATATTTTATGTTTTCAGAAAATTCCTTTGCTGACACGTCATATTCCAACAATGGACCACCTTACAGGTTAGCAAAGCAGAAGTACTTGATTCTCCTTTTGCGTTGATCTCAGGCAGCATGCAGCCCCTCCCTGGACCATTGGTACTGATATTAAGATAGACTTTTAAATGTAGGCTTGGTCTGGGGGTTATTCATCTCAGTATTTGTGGTGTCCTTTTTAATCCATTAATTAATTATGTAATTTAACAAGTGCTGATGTTGTCTCATCTGAAGCCTGGCTTACCACTGCTGTTTTAGATGAAGTCATCTCCATCGAGGGGTACAGTGCTTATTGAGCTGACCGCCCCAGGAGAGGGGGTGGGGTGGCCCATTTTGTAAAAGGCAAGTTTTTGTTAATGTTGTGCTTTCTCAATCCATCACTGGACAAATGGAGCGCCTGACCTTAAACATAGCAGCCTCTAAAGGATGCAGCATTACTGTAGTGGGGTGTTACAAGAGACCCCCATCAGCTGCTGCTGGTACGTTCTCAATGCTAACTACTAACATAGCTGCAGATTTTTTTGCAAGATCTTTGCTGCTCTCCTAAATCTTACTCAAATAATTGGGAGCCCTACACAGCTTAACCTCAAACACTCTAAAAATCCTCTTTGACTGATTTGTTTAGAACCAGTGCCCCCACCAGGACTCTGAGACTGGTGTCATTGGGGATGATGTGAGTGACCTTTGTGGCAAAAAGATGCTAAAATTCCCATATGACTTTTATTATTGCATAAACTGATTTGAAACATTTTTTTAAACCAGGGTTTTCTCGTTTATTTAAAAATTAACCTAACTGGTGATGATGAAAATGTTTGGAAACTCTTTTGTGATTAGTTCTCACAAACTGTGGATAAACCTGTCCAGAGGTTAGAGGTGATGCTCGGTTCTCTCCCTGTCATTTCATGAGAAAAATCCAGCTTGGACAAAGGCTGGAAAAACAGGGACCATGGATAATTTGCTTCACTTCAGGCAAATACACAACTATTTTACCTCATCCATCAGACAAACCAAATAGCAATTTTGTTTGTCAGCAATAACGGAAAATCTAAATAATCCTATCTAAAAAACCTAAGTCTGGTCCTCTGGACATTCAAAAAACTTTTTTGAATGTCCAGAGGACCAGACTTAGCTTTTTTAGACTTTTCTACCTGGATTATTGAGCATGCATCAGGGTAAATAATCCTAGGAAATTTTAGAAAGTTATTAAATCCACATCAACCACTGACAGTCAAATTAACTGTTAAAGATGATTGATTAATTTATGAAACATCTGTTTTGCTGAAAGGTTTCAGTGAGCACTTCATTGCCCCTGGCTCTGTGTTCAACCAGTCACTGCCTCTAAGGGCTCCGGCCTCCAAACACAAGTCCAATGAGTTTATTTTTAAAGGTCCGTCTTTTAATTTTGTTCCCTTTTCTGTGGATGAACTTCACAGAGCCCTCCTCTCTCAGAATACCAAAAAGGCTGGCAGGTCCAGATCATGTGGAACCCAACTTTTTAAAGGTTGCTGATTACCGGTATTATTTTGCTAATCATTTAACTGATATTTTTAATGACTCTCACTCAAAATGCTATTCTTAAAGTCTATAAATCTGCACATGTACTGCCTCTGCTAAAAGTAAGAGATCCCACTTAATCCAACAACTACAGACCCATTTCAAATGTACTTGAAGCAAAGGTATTTGGAGGGGTCCCCCAGGGTTCCACCCTAGGCTCACTCTTATTTACAATATAATCTGGGTCAGAATGCTTAAATACACTTGTATGCAGACGATACACTATCTTACTGCTGAGATGCCACTTTTTCCCAGTCTTTTGACTATTTACACTCAGCTTTGGATACTGTGCAGTCATGCCTGCCTTAACTCATGTTTTGAAAGCCACTTGATTTTATGCTAGGAAGACATTAAAAGCTTCTCTTAATATTAAAACTCTGTGTTAATATTAAAACTCTGTGCCAACTAGTAAAGAAGCTTAAGATATGTTTTTATTTTAGAAATAATTATTTTTTTCTTATGCCACCAGGAGCAAGCTGAGCTGGTGGAGGCAACATTCCTGCCGCTGGTGGACTGATGTGACCTGCATGCCTCTGCCCAGTGCCTGTACTGGTTAAACACAGTGTAGACTCATGCTGGTTTCTTACAGGCTGCTGAGCTCTTACTCATCACTGCACCCTGTGTGCCAGAGCTCTTCCCTGACCATGAGTAGGCTCACACATTGGTACATTTTTATTTATACAGTAAAGCCATTCTTGGGTTGCTTCCCTCTATATTTGTGGGGATATTCAATTTAAAACCAGTTAATATCAACTGTGTTCAAATGACACCCTTTTATTGATTGCTCTTGAAGTTTGTACAGAACTTTGTTAAAAAAAGGCTTTATGTTTCCTGCAGTGTGAAATCAATTGCAAACTAAGTTAAAGCTTCAAGAGCTGATCCCAATCAGTGTCTTTTTTATGAAGAAGGTGAAAGATTTGGAGGAAGACTTGTTTGAAGTTTGTAACTGCTTCTCTTCTTAACCTGATATGCTGCTCTTCCATGTTTCTTTTATACTGACGTTTTACGACTTATATTTTATACTTTGATGGGTTTTTCATTGTTTTTAGTAGTTTGTAATTTTCTGGAACTGATGCTGGTGCCTTCTTGGCCAGAGCTCCCTTGAAAAAGAGATCTTGTGATTTTACTGAAACTCACCTAGTTTTAGAAAAATCAGTGAAGTTGAACTAACTATTGCACCATGAAAGAAATTGAGTGGGTGTGAAGCATAAAAACTTGAACCTGTGACTAAAATGAACCCGATTGAGAAATCAATGTGTGAAATGTAAATCTTCCACTGTTTTACAATACTGTTAAAACTATGGTATGTCTTACTGCAGTGAGACATGGGGGGTGGGCTGTGAGTATTTACAGTTGTGTCAGCTCAGAATGAAATGTCACATAAAAGGTGCAGACCAGTTTGAACTTCTTTGACTGAACATCTAAATCACCTGCAGTAATCAAGAAAAGTACAGATTTGACTCGTGTTCCTGACTATACAGATGGATGTTAGGACGGATACGACTTTTCTCTCACTGCTGCATCTCACTCCAGGAGTTACATCACTCACTGTGAAGTGCTCAGTCTTATTCATGTTACTCCCCATGAACAGAGGGGCCAGGGTCCTCCTCTGTTTGAAGACAGTCAAAAGGAGACTGATGCAGTTTTAGCTACACAGAAAATTAACTGAATGTCAGCAAATAATGTTTCTTTCAATTTGATTAATAAATGAAAAGCAGACATTGCAAACAATGTAAAATATATATTATACCACCATTCCTTTTCATACCTGAGTGTACATCTTTAATTGAGGTCAACTTTTGGGTGGTAGCAATTGAACATAATCTCCAACAGACAGACTGAATGATAATAAATTGTACAATATCTTTATTTTAAACATTGCATGCAAGGTGGCGAGCAATGTGCATTTCTTCAGGAAATTCTTGTTTCATCCTTGCCTCTGAAAACAAAACATTTTAGATACATTTATTTTTAGCTAATACTTCTACCATGCAGTGCTTGTATGCAAACACTATCATGTTTGAATATGTGAAAACTGTAAACCTAAATAAATAAGTAGCAAATGGGTAAAATTAAAAAAAAAACATCTAAACTTTATTTATTTGTATAAATTAATATCCTTTTTAAACTGAAACTGTTTACTGGTTCATGGCCCTCGGCAGAGATGAACATTTGTTCTGTTCTCATTTTATGTGCTGTTTTTCTTTGTTTGATCAAGTAAAAATAGATGTTGTGGATGTCATTTCTGTCAGCTACAGGTGTGTCTTTACTCAAGCTGGATTGATTAAACCAATAAAAGTGAAGTGAAGACACTTTGTAGAAACAGTAAACAGATCAATGCAAATCAAATGGAAACTAAAAACAAAATCCTTGATGAACATCACCCACAGAACCATAGGGTTTTCACCTCTCGCTCTCTTTGTGTGTGTGTGTGTT
This sequence comes from Hypsolebias coamazonicus, assembly GCA_032273985.1. Lineage (NCBI taxonomy): Eukaryota > Metazoa > Chordata > Actinopteri > Cyprinodontiformes > Rivulidae > Hypsolebias > Hypsolebias coamazonicus. The sequence goes on from JAVCKU010000001.1 coordinate 2,733,588, forward strand.
TTTGCACAATTGCACAATCTGTGTATTAAACTGTCTTTCAATAATGTAATTGATTCTGTCTGTTGGCAAATTCTTTCATGAACCACTGGACAGATTAGATTTAAACAGGCAGAACGCAATCAGACATCTACAGTTGACTAACTTAGGAGTCAACTCAGTTCAAGCTGATCACGTCAGCAGACTGACTTTAAAGTGCCTGTGACTTCAGGTCAGAACAGGGAGGCTGTTCCTCCCAATCACTCCCTTCCCGATGACTCCATCATTTCCCAGATGGGCTTTGAAGTCATCCTGTAGAACGAGGGGCACTCCTTCCAAGACACCATCCAAACACTCCAGAAAAGCTGGACAGTCTGAACTGATGTTTAGTGCAAAAGCACAAACAAGAGTCAGAACCTTCCCTCCTGCAGCCTGAAGCTGCAGAGAGGCAACCCTCTCAATCACTGGGGAAAACCCCAACACTGAGACATTCAGCCGGGGGCTTGTGAGTATCCCCACACCTGCCCAACACCTCTCGCCCTGGGCAAATCCAGAGTTGGAGAATTAACCTCTCTCCAGATGTTGAATTCCACTGAGCTCAAGCTGTATGTAGAGGTGAGCCCAGCTATATTTTCTTGGTTCTGCTGAACCTCACACACAAGCACCAGCTCCTTGCCCACCAGTGAGATGACGTTCCACATCCATAGAGCTAGTCTATGCCACCAGGAATCGCCATGGACAGGGACCCTCCATTGCCTGCCACCTGACATGCACAGCACCCTCCCTTGAGGGACCTCCCCACAGGTGGTGGGTCCATGTGGATGTGACTTGCTGTTATTTTTTGGGGCTTGGCCCAGCCGAGTCCCATGAGCCAAGGCTTGACCATCAGGTGCTTTCCAGCAGGTACTCAAGGTTCAAGGTTCTTTATTGTCATTCGCATCCCATGTGGTATATGAGGTGGAACAAAACTATGTACACAGGGTCCCAGTTACTCCCCAAAATAGCAAAAATATAAAGTATAAAAAGAAACAGTATATAAGGATCTAAGATGTACACTAATATAAAATGATACAGTATATTAAACAGCAGCCCGAACATGAGTGAGCAGATGGGTATGAATACAGCAGCATAAAAGGTAATAGATCAGCAACATGGATAATCAGCAGCACAGACAAGTCACATATCACCAACTAAAGTGGCATTTACAGTGGTTATTCTTTTGTTTTCTTAGAGTGGTTATCCTGGTTAGAGATGAATGAGTCTAACAGCCTCAGGGTAGAAGCTGTTCCTCAGTCTAGTGGTTCTGCACTTAATGCTCCTCAACCTCCTTCC
>JAVCKU010000001.1:2880424-2890438 GCA_032273985.1 Hypsolebias coamazonicus
ACATAGCTGAATGATACAAGATATATATGTTGTGCCATTTCATGCAAAGTTCAAACATCATGTCAGTGGACCTTTAAAAGCAACTTTGACTTTGTTCCAGATGTTAAGCGTAGTTCTAGTCAACATTGGCAGTTCCTTTATTGGAATATCTAAAAATGGCAATAACTTTAGTGGTTCAGAGCACTTCATTTGTTCAATGCTCAGCCAACTTGTGTGAGAATCCTCCTGGATCCATGAGATTTAAGGCTTTAACTGTGCAGCCCAGAAGTAGTATTTTAAAATGGGAAGATTAAGACCCCCTTCTTCCTTGGTTCAGTGAAGTGTTTCATATTTTATGCAAGGGCGATTGCTCTGCCAAATTAATTTTGATAACATTTTATCCACTTCAGCTAACGTGGATTTTGGTACACCAGCTGTTAACATTTGGAACAGATACAATAATCTGGGCAAAAGATTCATACGAATGGTTTCAATGCAACTGAGGAGAGACAAGGGCAACAATTAACTCCGCTCTAGGTCCTTCTTAATTATTTCCAATGTTTTTCTGTAGTTGGTGTGATTGGGTGTCCTGAAAGGCAGTTTTAAATAAAATTATTATTATTATTATTGTTATTATTATTATTATTAGAAATCATTTACTATACCTATTGATACCTAGGTATTTTATGCCCTCTCTAGGCCACCTAAAGCCGCTTTGTTGTTTTACCCCCCCAGTGGGATATTGCAATTGACATCCATTGCCTCAGTCTTATCAGCATTTATTTTATATCCATCATTATACCCATACTCAGAAATCAATCTTTTCAAGTGTGGTATTGATGCTGTAGGATCGGACAAATACAGTAAGACATCATCTGCATAAAGAGATATTTTATGTTCCTTTGTACCAGTCAAAATCCCTTTGATTTTATCATTGTCCCTAATGAGTTGGGCCAATGGCTCGATGCTAGTTGCAAACAACAGGGATGACAATGGACACCCCACCTACATTCATGCTCCAGCCTGAAACCAGCTGACCTGAAGCCATTAACTCTCACCATCGCTTGTGGAGATGAGTATAATATATATATATATATATATCCAATCTACAAACTTACCTGGTAGTTCTGAATTTAAACATCTTCAACATTTTAATAAGATATTTCCATGACACGATCAAAATCCTTTGGGCATCTAGAGATATTACAGCTGCCATAGCTTTATTTTCTTGTTGATGAGATATACAGGCTGTCCTCGAGTTACGAACGGGTTCCGGACTTAAGGACCGTTCGTAGGTCGATTTTGCCGTAACTCGGAACGCCGGCCACATGGCGCCGTAAGTCCGGATTTTCGGCCGTAACTCGAAACCGAAAGCACATGGCAGCCGTAACGGCTTTTAAAACGCTTTATTTACAACCTAAAACAACGCCAGCACACATTTTGTGCCTCTAAAATGTATTTTAAAGCTGCTAGCTTGCTAGCAGACAAGAAAAAACCTCAGAAAACAATGAAAAAAAGTGTCGTATGCAGCCGGATGACGTCATATGGTGCGTTCAGGTGCCGTTCGTAAATCCGAAACGCCGTAGGTCGAGACAGTCGTAACCCGAGGACAGCCTGTATATATATATTTCTGTATAAATATCTCATGTTACAATGCAGACACCAGTGGCTTATACACAAGCGTTACCTATATTTGTAATTTTTAATTTTATTTTTAATTTAGTGGGCGTGGCTTATATGTCGGTGCACTCAGTAGTCTGAAAATTACGGCAATTTTGAATCTAGACAGAGGCAACAAAAGGCTATAAAAGTAACCGGTATAAATAAGAAACTCCTGGAAGTACATTTTGCAACTACATAGATTAATTTTAATTTTAGTTGATTTTATAATTGATTTTAGTTGATTTTATCACTGATTTTTATCATTGACTTTAGTTGATTTATCACTGATTTTAGTTGATTTTATCACTGATTTTTATCATTGACTTTAGTTGATTTATCACTGATTTTAGTTGATTTTTTTCACTGATTTTAGAGATTTTTGTTAATAAAAAATGTGTTATAAATTAAATTTATTATTATTATTATTATTATTAATAGTGTTCCTCAATGAAACATTAGGAAGACTTTAAACATCCCATCTTCTATGGTTCATAATCAAAAGACTTGAAGAATCTGAAAGAATCTCTGCGCTCAGATGACTGAACGTCAGGACTGCATGCTCATGATCTGTGAGCCCTCAGGGACACTGCATTCAGACAGGTCTGGTCCTGTTCTGAGCACTGTTTGGGCTCAGAAACACTTCCACAAATCCCTGTCTGTAAACACATTTCACTGTGCCATCCATAAACGCTGCTTAAAGCTCTATCACACAAAGAAGAAGCTCTATGTAAAGACCATCCAGAAATACCACCAAACTCTGGACTGAGGCCAAGTGGAAAACTGAAGAATCCAAATGTGAAAATGATTTTTGAAAACGACAAACACTGTGTCTCCCCTACTGAAGAGGAGAGAGACCATCCAACCTGTTATCAGCACACAGTTCAAAAGCCTGCCTCTCTGATGGTATGGGGGTGCATTCGTGCCTCTGGCATGGACAGCTTAGACATCAGCACCATCAATTAAAAAAGTTTATGCAGGTTATAGAACATTTGGTCCCATTTAGATGACGTTTCTCAGATGAACTAAACTACTTACAGCATCCGTTACAACAGCATGGCTTCATCATAGAAGAGGAATCCTGGTGCTGAACTGATCTGCCTGCAGTTCTAACCTCCCAATACTTAATGCATCATGAAACAAACAAAGGGAAATAAGGCCCAGGACTGTTGAACACCCAGAACCCCACACCAGACAAGAAAGGGAAGTTATTTCCCTCCAAACTCTCCAGCAGCTGCTCCCCTCTGTCCCTGGATGTTGTTGAAAGAAGACAGGATGCTTCACAGAGAGGAACATGGACCTGAGCAACTTTTTTAAAGGTGAGACTGCCATCAAACTCAACCTGAACAACTTCTTAGTTTAAACATTTGACGCGTTTACTCTGTTCCATTGTAAATAAAATATGGGTTTATGTTGTGTTTAAATCAGTGCATTAAGTTTTTTTATTCCATACACCTTTTTTGGAATTGGGCTTGTAAATGATTTATGATCCCGCCAAACAAGATTTTGCAAACACAGATTTATACAATAAATTTAAATCTAAAGAAGGCATCAAAATTCACAACCTGAAAACATTACAACCCTGCATGCTGAACTGATTATGTTTATAGAAACTGTCTGCTCAGCTTACCGTTACTGTGCAATATTCGACTCTTGTCTCCTATGTACTTATGAGATGGAAGAAAGGCCTCTTTTTCCAGCAAAAGAGCCTCTGCCGAATCCTAAAAACACACACAGATGCTATTAATGTACAATAATCAATAACACATGGTATTGATATCTTATGGATAGGTGGCTGATCAATAAATAATTTAGTGGCACTGCTCTGTATGGGAGTGTTTGTCTTTCATGACTAAGAATATTAAAACAGAAAGTACCTGGGATGAGCTGCCGTTTGTTGAAGCCAGCTTCATAACCTTCAGTATGCTATAGAAAGAAAGAACTCAGATAATTGGATCTTTATTTTCATTATGACTTCTTAACACTCTCTAACTGCTCTGGTTGTCACCTGAGTTCTGTTTTAATCTCCTCGTAGTCCATCTGGGATTGTAGTTTAGCCTCTAATTTCTGAAACAAAAAAGAAAAATGGAGACTTAATGCTCAGAGCTGGTGACCATTACGGTCTGTCTGGACATGAGATTTACTGCTCGTTAATGGGAGCCATGTTTGCTCCTATTAAAGACATGTAAAATGAGCAACTCTTAAAGATGGTTAGTCACGTTAGAGATGGTTAGTCATGTTAGAGATAGTTAGTCACGTAAGAGGTGGTTAGGCATGTTAGAGGTGGTTAGTCACATTAAAGATGATTAGTCCTATAGGAGATGGTTATTCAAGTTAGAGATGGCTAGTCACCTTAAAGATGGTTAGTCGTATTAAAGATGGTTAGTCGTATTAAAGATGGTTAGTCGTATTAAAGATGGTTAGTCACATTAAAGATAGTTAGTCACATTAAAGATGATTAGTCCTATTGGAGATGGTTATTCAAGTTAGAGATGGCTAGTCACATTAAAGATGGTTTGAGATGGTTAGTCAAGTTAGAGATGGTTAGTCACATTAAAGATGGTTACTCATGTTAGAAATGGTTATTCAAGTTAAAGGTAGCTAGTCATATTAAAGCTGGTCAGTCACGTTAAAGATGGTTATTCAAGTTAGAGATGGTTAGTCACATTAAAGATGATTAGTCACATTAGAGATGGTTGGTCATGTTAGAGATGGCTAGACACATTACAGATGTTTAGTCAAGTTAGAGGTGGTTAGTCACGTTAAAGATGGTTAGTCAAGTTAGAGATGGTTACTCATGTTATAAATGGTTATTCAAGTTAGAGGTAGCTAGTCACATTAAAGATGGTTTAGTCACATTAAAGATGTTTAGTCAAGTTAGAGGTGGTTAGTCACGTTAAAGATGGTTAGTCAAGTTAGAGATGGTTAGTCACATTAAAGACGGTTACTCATGTTATAAATGGTTATTCAAGTTAGAGGTAGCTAGTCACATTAAAGATGGTCAGTCACGTTAAAGATGGTTAGTCACGTTAAAGATGATTAGTCACATTAGAAATGGTTAGTCATGTTAGAGGTGGTTAGTCATGTTAGAGATGGTTAGTCAAGTTAGAGATGGTTAGTCACATTAAAGATGGTTAGTCATATTAAAGATGGTTAGTCACGTTAAAGATGGTTAGTCATATTAAAGATGGTTAGTCACATTAAAGATGGCTAGTCACATTAAATATGGTTAGTCATATTAAAGATGGTTAGTCACGTTAGAGATGGTTAGTCAAGTTAAAGACTGTTAGACTCGTTAGAAATGGTTAGTCACGTTAAAAATGGTTAGTCACATAAGAGATGGTTAGTCACATAAGAGATGGTTAGTCACATTAGAGATGGTTAGTCACTTTATTCATTCATTCAACCTTTATATAAACGGGTTAATCCCATTGAGCCTCGGGTACTCATTTACAAGAGAGACCTTTAGAGTTGCTTAGTGACATTCAAGATGGTTAGTCTCATTTAAAATGGTTATTCACGTTAGAGGTGGTTAGTCATGTTAGAGATGGCTAGTCACATTAAAGATGGCTAGTCACATTAAAGATGGTTAGTCACGTTAAAGATGGTTAGTCATGTTAAAGGTGGTTAGTCACATTAAAGATTGTTAGTCACCTCGTACATGACAGCGAGCGTTTTTTTATGGTTTCAGAAACATGAGGAGGAAAACAAAGAGCAGCTCACAGCTGTCTGCGACTCAGTTTCCATCGTTCATTTTAAAGAGTCATTAAAAAGACTTGGCTGGTTTGTAAACATTACATCTCTGGAGCGGTAACATCTCGTCCCACTCACCTCAATAGCTTCTGTCTTATAGGCCAGTTGACGTTCCAACTCCAGGATCTGATTGGTCGAGGTCTCCTGAACTTCCTGTAGTGTGAACTGCAGCCGCTGAACATTTTCAAGGAGACGGAGGATTTCTCTGTCTTTAGCCAACAAGCTGGCCTCCAGCTGGGCAGGCAGCATGTCACCCTTCTCATTTTTCACCTGAGGAAGGAAAGAATTAATGAAAAATAGAATGTACAGGGGAAAAAAAGAGAACACCATGAAGCCTTTTTAACATTAAACAACCAAACATCTGAACGCTTATGAAGCATTCACACTATTGTGATCCATTTTTCTTCCGTACGTTTTTCTGCACAATTCTCGTCCCGCAGTTTTCAAGCCATTTCAACAAATCATATATCAAAATGTTTAGCTCTTTCAGGACAATCCTGCTAGGACTTTTGGTATTGGTGTAACTTTAGCTGTTTGAAATATTTGGCTTTTTCTGCCATTTTGTTCCTCAGAAAATGAACTGAGCTCATTTTAACTCCTTCATATCTTTAGATATGTTTACAACATTTTACTGCTCCTTTCACATTTTGATCTGGTTCAGCTTCTTTCAGTTTCCTTGTGCAAACAAACTTTTTTCCAGCTCCTTTCAGCTGATTCCAGCTGTTTTATCCCCCCTGCTCTTTGTGCTCCTTTTAGATTATTTCTGCAAATTGCAACGTTTTTGTGCTTCTTCTAACTTATTTGTGCTAATTTCAACCTATGATCCTTTCAGCTTAATTCTGCAAATGTCAGCTTTTTCTACCATTTCAGCTACTAGTAAGCTGTTTTAATGCAAATTTTTTTTTGCCTCTTCAGCTAATTCCACATTTTTTGCACATTTTTCATCCTAATTCAGCAAAAATGTGTTCTCTCCACTTTCTTCTGGTAATTTTATCTTCTTTTTGCCTTTTTAGCTACTTTTTAGCCTTTTTTTTTTTTTTTTTGTGAAAATTTCAGCTTTTTTAGATAATTATCACCTTTTTGTCCTATTTTTTGCTTCTTTAAGCCAAATGGAGCAAACATGTTTTTTCTGCTTTTTTCTGAAACGTTAAGCTGGTTCCCTTTTCATTTACTTTTTTTAAATACAGCATTTTTTACCTGTTTTCAGATAAATGTAAGTTTCATTCAACCTTTATGTGTTTTGTGGTAATTTCTGCTACTGTCAGCCTAATTAACTTCTTTCTGCTAATTTCAGCTTGTTATGCTCCTTTCAGCTTTATGTTAATTTTAGCTTTTTCAGCTAATTCCACCTTTTGTGAACTCAGTTCAGCTCTTTCTGCTTCATTCAGGTAGTTTAGCTTCTTTCTGCCTTTTCAGCTACATTTCAGTTATTTTTTAAAACTAATTTCAGCTTTTTTTTTTTTTTTTTTGCTAATTTCCTGATTTTTGTGCTAATTTCTGCTTATTTAAACCTAATTCAGCAAACATGTGTTCTTTCTGCTTTCTTCTGCTACTTTAGGCTAATTTTACATTTAAACTACATTTCAGCAGGTTTTTTTTTTAGCCAATTTCAGCTGTTTTTGATCAAGTTCTGCTGCAATAAGCATTCACAGTGCATTTTTGCAGGAAATGTAATTTCTCTAGTTTGTTTTATTTTCATGTAGAAATGAATCTGAGATTCTAGGGAGGTAAAACAGAGGAGAGGACAAGTTTTCATAGTTAAAAGCTGGCTTTCCCAGAGGAGAGGGATCACTCAGCGTGGCTGCAGCTCCGGTGATCTCATTAAAAAAAGGATGTTGTCATATTCTTCTAACCTTGGTGGTGCCCTCTGCTGGATGGCAGCTCCCTGTGGTGGCACTCGAACTGCTGGCTAACTGCTCCTTTAGCCGCTCCACTTCCCTCTGAGCCAGTTCCGCTCTCTGTGCACAGAAACGGTACCACCGCTTTCATTCGCCGGGTCACATCAATTGGCTAATGAGATGATCAAGGCAAGAGCATGTACATAAATCAAAGCAGGCGCCCTTGTACAGAAACTTAAAGCTGAGCGAGAGCATGAGCTGGGGGCCCGGGCAGACGAGTGCAGCCACCGCTTCATTCTGCTGAGGGGGCTGTTTAGTCAGCTCACTTTATTCCCCAAACTGTTTACCTGCTCTGTCACACCCGGCCTGCTAATTAATGATTCATTTTCAGAACATTTATCAGGGAGCTGCTGGCACAGAGCAGCAGAGTGAGCGTGGGAGAGAGCAAAGAGGAGAACACAACACAGAAAACAAGTTGTGTCCAAACAGGAAGCAATCAGGGCAATGTGACAACTGAGAACACCCGGCGCTCAGCGCTGGGGTCGCATGTCCCCCCGCCCAGCTCGGAGTGGAGCGGTGCTGCCGCAGGGTGCAACAGACAGGGGCTTCAGTTTACACTCACAAATCACACGATCTGGAAGGTGGAGGGAGTAGACGAGGGCTGAGGGTGTCTAATTAAAGCTGGCTCTTGATTACAGGAGAGACTACCTGAACAAAGATCCTCAACCACAGAAAGGTACACACACTGTACTCACCTGATGTGCTCTCTCTAAATTTGCCATGATGGTTTTAACTTCTGACGTCCTGCAGCGCACACACACACACACACACACACACACACACACACACACACACACACACATTAGACAAAGATCAATGCTCCTAATGTCCAGCTGACCGTAAAGACAATACAGACGTAATGTTTAACTCATATAAAATAAATATGATGCTTATTTTTTAAAAAGGAAAAAAAACATTTTTGTTTATTTGCTGTTTGCACGTTTTAGAAAAATCTTTAAAAATTAAACTATTGAAAAATCTTGTGAAATATCAGTAAAAATATTTTAGCCACAGCCAAGGCCCAAACACTCTCACATCATTACTTATTGTCTCTGTAAATAAAATAAAAATACATATACATGTAAAAAAAAAAGTACTTTAGAGTTCTGTACATTTTTTACTAAAGCAAAGATATGATCTGACACCTAAATCTAATTTATAATGAGAATTATGACAGAATACAGAAAGTATCAAATCTTTATGAAAGCAGGATTTTATTAAACAAATATAAATCTACTATTATTATTTCTTATTTTTTAAATGGACCTTTAATATCTCTGCTGTGCTCCAGAGCTGGGGGGTGGACTGACTCTAAAACCCAGTGGGATTAAAGAACCAACAAGAGTTAATGGAGCCGTAAACCAGCAAAGTACAGAACCATCATTTGGCCTGGTGTCTTTTCATTTAGAGCTCCTCAGTCTTGTGCCAGTTCACCAACAGCAATAAACGTGTGAACTAAAAGTTTTATCTGTACGGTGGACCAGCGGATAAATCAACAACAAACCTGTGAACACCGATGGACACGAGCCATGAACAGAAAAGATTTATTTTTCACACAAGCCCTGAGTTTTCTCCTGTCCTTAGCAAAGGTTGCTTTAATTATAAAAACTCATCAGGTCATTATCATGAACACAACCTGTTGATATTATTTGTGTGCTGACACTTTGAAACAGAAAGAACAAAGTCTTCAACCGTGTGTGGAGCGTGAAGAGCAGAGGTGAACTCAAAATGTGGACTAAAGTTGGTTTATCAACGAGACGTAGTTTCAGACGTGTTTGTCTCATGGAGCATCTACAGACAAGGAGAAGACGTGGGGGAGAAATCCTCGTGTTTCCTCCCTCTGCCCTCCCACTGTAGCGCTCGTCACGTGCCTAGCTAAGCACAAAAACACCAGCAGTGACAGCAGGATAGATGGATGTTGTTGTTTTCATTCGCTAGACGTCGGAAGACAGCCAGCTTCTGGAAGAGGACCATTTTCAGTAAAATGACATGACAAGAAGTTCTGACCAAAGACACAGTTCTGACTGGGGGCGATGCATAAAACGGTGTCAGAATAGCTAGTGGGTGGTGAGAGAGAGCAGCTACACAGTTGTCATCACACACCCTGTAACAGAGGTATGAAACAGCCTTTAGAGGCAGAGGAGGAGCTGAGCAGTAAACAGAACTTTAATGCCCTGCATTCAAAACATTATACAACAATAAACAGCATTGACCACAACAAGCAAAGACCTTGCATAACCTTTGACCTTGAGCTGAGACCTTGAGGCTATGATGATGTAAAGGTCATGTGACACAGTGTGTAGTGGTGGTACTAAAGTGCATCACGTTTTTTTACATTAACTTGAGTGGATCAGAACTTATGGGCAGGAGAAGAGAAAGTTCATGGACGTACAGATATCCCATAATACACCTCACCTTAGACGAGCGTATAACGACACAAGCTGCTGTACAAACAACAACACAGAAATAAATGATAAATGTACTGTACTTATATATACAACATCTTTCTATCTGATCAAAACACTCAAAGCTCTTTATGAATATTCATTCAGATATGTGCCTCATTCACACATTCATACAGCACTCTACTACACACACATTCATTCACCCATTCATACAGCACTCTACTACACACACATTTATTCACACATTCATACAGCACTCTACTACACACACATTTATTCACACATTCATACAGCACTCTACTACACACACATTTATTCAC
>JAVCKU010000001.1:2890538-2902642 GCA_032273985.1 Hypsolebias coamazonicus
AAAGAAAGAAAGAAAGAAAGAAAGAAAGAAAGAAAGAAAGAAAGAAAGAAAGAAAGAAAGAAAGAAAGAAAGAAAGTTAGTTCTTAGAGAAGCTTGTGGGGAATAAGTGCAGTGCAAGTCTCTCTCTCTCTCCAGACGTTTTTCTGTTTCCTTCCTCAGAAACAGGAAAACAGTTGCTCAGTGAGATAAGTGTAAGAACCTCACTTCTCTCTGACAAAATCACTCCCTCGCAGTTTGATGGACTCCAGTTGAAGCGCGCCTCAGATATTATTCTCCTCCCTAAAGGTTTGAGTCTCCGCTTTTCGTTTGCATGTTGAATTTAATTTTATGTTTCCATATAAAGGAGGAATGTTGTCTCCTGAAGGAAATGGAGAAGACAGAAGATCAAACTAACATGTCTGAACTAGTTGAGCAACAAGTTTGATCCTCTGGACCGACTTAAGAGCTTTTTCTTTTTCTCACAGCAGTTTGTGGAAGAAGACGTCTCGGGATGTTTGACAGAGGGAAACTGCTCCTCGCTGCCATCATCTACATGGTCCACAGCCAAGTCAGTATTATTCGTCACACAGTAATGATCTCCTGCAGCTCCTGTGAGTAAAACTGTTCTCTCCTGCAAACTTGGACTCTACAGGTGGCCGGGGTTGGTGTGAAACCTCTGAGCATGACCCTGAATGTTGTGGATGATCTGTATGGTGCATGTCATGAAGAAGCCATGAAGAAGTTCATCCCTGACCTGTTGGAACAAGAACTCAACTCGTCTAAGGGCTTCCAGAAAGCGTGGCGCTCCAACTCCCAGTGTCCTCTGATCCCTGGAGGAACCAAAGACCACACCACTGCACTTTCAGTCCTCCACTTCGGAGGCTCAGAGTTTCTGAAGGAGCTGGATGAGGCAGTGGAGACGATGGGAGCAAACCTTTCCACCTACAAAGACAACTTCCATTTCAAGTCTCTTCACTTCCTTCTTTCAGATTCCATGAGACTGCTGAACCCGAATAAAACCTGCAAAACCGTCTTCACTTTCCTGGAAGAAAAAGAAGACAAGCCTTCGGTGGGCACCACGGTGAGGTTTCCAGGTTTCACCGTGGTCCACTCAGACTTTGAAAGCCTTGGAGATGTGGACGGAGAAACCATTTTAAGTATAAAATCTTGTTTCTACGTCGACCTGGACGATCACATATGTGAGAAAAACATCTTGAAAACTCTCATATCTCCAGCTGAAGTCTTCACGGTGGACTCACTCAACCGAGGCGAGTTCACTGAGGTGAATTTAAGCCACCAGGGTCTGAACAGCACCCACGACTGCTACATGTTCCCAAGGTAATCTGAACATCACTTTACTCACGTCCAGAAAGCTTCTGTTTATTAGCAGGTCATAAATGGGTTTGGTGTCAGGAGCGGAGTTTCAAAAACACCATCACATCGTTTCCTAATCACACAAGTTTGCATGTTATGTTGTTTAAAACCTTGAATGGTGAAAATGCAATAAGGCAACATCGTCCAGTGCAGATGATAATCTTTGAGAACATATTCGACCTTAATTAATAATAAAATAATAGAATAATAGTAAAGAGCAGCACATTTCCCATCACTTCACACATTATGGTTTTAATCAAAGATGTTGATCACTGTCGTGCTCAGACTGTGTCAGAGTCAGGGTTTCTTTATTTATCATTCGCATCACATGTGGTACATGTGGTGCAACGAAACTGTGTACACAGGGTCCCAGTTACATCCGACAATAGCAAAAATATAAAGTGTAAAAATAAACAGTAAATAAGGATCTGGGATATAAACCAAGATATACACTAAACGAACGCCAAAGGGTACGCTAAAAGATCTAAGATATCTGCCAGTCACTAATTCTGGAAAACAATACACTGAACAACAGCAGCACGATTCTCATGGGTTCTGTTTGGCTATAATTTACATGTTTAATGTGAGCACTAACATAAACTAGGATTCATTCAAAGCATGCAACAAAAATACAGAAACAATGTGCCAAAAGTGAAAAAGAAATAAATCTACAGCAGCAAGGTCCTATTTGCAGAGTCATTCTGATAACAGTGAGGTTATTTTAGCAACCTGGTCCAGTTAGCAGCATGATGCTGTTAGCGGTGAAGTTTCTATTAGCAACATAATAATAATGATAATAATAATGTGTTATGTTTTGTCACCATTATACAGTATGTTCCCATACAATGGTGAAATTGGTTCTCTGCACTTAACCCATCCACCACTAGATGGAGCAGTGGGCAGCTATGGAAAGCACACAGGGAGCAACTGGGGATAAGGTGTCCTGCTCAGAGACACCACGAGGTGTGCAATGACCAGAGATTGAACCCGGGACCTTTGGGTCCAGAGTCGTCTGCCCTGCCCCGTTGGCACCATGGTACTGTTAGCAGCATGGTGTTGCTAGCGGCGTGGTGTTGTTAGCAGCATTAGCAGATCTTGTTAGCATGTCCCTTCAACAGCATGATGATAATAAGAACTGCAGCAGCTGCCTCCCAGACTGCCCTCCAGAACTGGGTCCAGCATAAGGAGAACATCCAGGTTTCCTCATGGAAACAAGCGGGTCCACAGAGTTTGGTTCGTGCAGGCAGATGGTGAATGAATGGACTGTAAATGGACTGTACTTATATAGTGCCTTTCTATCTTATCGAGATACTCAAAGTGCTTAAACAACACAATCTGTGTCCTCATTTGCACATTCATACAGCACTCTACTAGATCTCTATAAAGCTAACTGAACAAATCAATCTAAAGAGACTAATCAGAGCTTTATCACATTCATACACCGATGGGACACACATCGGAGGCAATGAAGGGTTCAGTGTCTTGCCCAGGGACACTTCAGAATGTGACTGCTGGTGGATTTGAACCCCCAACTCTTGCACTGGAGGACAACTGCTCTAACCACTCAGCCACAGCCGCCCCAAATACCCAATAATACTTAGGGCAGGAGGATTAAAAAAAAAAAAAAAAAAAAAAAAACAGATTATAAAAAACAAGACCTGTGGGAGGAAATGGTTTGATCTGAAATGAGTCAGGGTGAGCAGCAGTACACTGTACATCCTGGAAGGAGTGATTATTGAGTGAGAACAGCTGAGGACTGAGCAAATGTTAATGATCCACTGAAGGCAAGGAGGACTGAGGGAAATAACTAATGACACATGGAGGAAACATGCTGCAAACAGGAGAAATACAAATGAAACAACAAAGAAAAACACGAGTGAATGTAATAAATAAGAGGAAAAAACCCAAACAAACACCCCCATCCCCAGACCACCACAGATCCTCCAACCTGAGTGCCTTGAAGGATTCATGAGACATTTTCCCAACAAGGTGGTCAAGAAGAACATAATGCACGAGTTGACTCCTAAAATCTGTAAAGGCTGATTCCAACTTCCTTTAATGAATCTAACAATCAGAGTGATTTAAAACAAGCTGGGGGGGGGGGGGGGGGTATTATTCATGAGGTTTGTTTGAAGTGCAGCAGTTTCATTTTGCTCACATGGGATCTGATTATTTAAAAGGTAGATAAGGATGAAATAACAAGGATGCTGTGATTGTTTTAAATACACACACAGGATTCTGAAGTTGGGTTAGGACAGGGCTGTGTTTTCTTTACAAAAATAAGAAAAGAAATGGGATTAAACTTTTAAAATGCTGATTAAACACAGCGTTCAGTCAAACCTTTAGCATCTTTCGTCTTGTCTGCTTCACATCACGTTAAGATATTATTCATCCAGCAGTGTCAGAGTTAGACGAGCCAAAGGAAACACAACAGAGACTGTCAGGTACAGCCTGACGTTTTGGTGACTTGTCTTGTTACCTCTCAGTTTCTGATGGTTTTGGTCGAGCCCTGGTCACATCACTAGACTGGGACAGATGACAGAAAACTAGGCCTGTCTCGATAAACAACAAATCAGTTAATCTCATGATAAATGAAAATTATCGACATCATTTTCATTTATCAACTTTATCGTTTCTTCATGTCTCTCTTTCTGCTGAAGACACTGGATGAGAAAAGGCTCAACACCGGTGTCTTCACTGACCCCTCCCTTTCTCTTGAAAATCTGTTTTAACCATCCAAAATTATGTTTTTGGATTAGAGCAGCTAAACTGAGAAGCTAAGCTACGAGCTAAGCTAACAGGCCGACCTCGGGAAAAAGCCTCCGTCTTGTCAAAGATCCAAAAGTCACAATTAAAAAACCCGTGCCTTCATGTAAAAAGTTGCTTTTCTCTGCAAAAAGAAGCTGAGAACTTGTTCACGTTTTTTTTTTTAATCAAAAGCTTTGTGTGAAAAATGTTATGCTAAAGAGCTCAAACCACACTGAGCATCCGCCATGTAGAGAACAAAAGCCCATGTCAGGTCAAAAGGCCTCCCTCCCATTTTTCTTAAAGAGACACGCTGCTCACTCCCTCACTATCCATCCTTCAGTTTAAAGAGTCTTATACTGCCATCCATTGGTCAAAAACGGTACTACACATGAAAATTTACCAATATTTCTTCTTACATTTGACAATAATTACTAATTATTATCAAATTTCAAACAAAGTTATCGTTTATCACAATAATTTCAGAGACAATTAACCGCCCAGCAAAATTTGTTGTGACAGGCCTACAGCAAACACTAACAGGTGTTGAGGGATGTGAAGGAAAGAGAATGTTTTGTACCGATCATCACCTCGTCCAGACAAACAGTCTTTCTTATCACCGTTAGAGGAAACAGTCAGTGGGAGTAATGGACGCAGGCTCGGAGATCAGGCAGGAAAAACTGCAAATGAAGCTCTGGGGTGAGTGCTGCTGCTGTCAGCCTCCAGGAATGTGATCAGAACCGTGCACGCAGCTCGTGATTCGAACCGTGCACGCTCCCTCAAACTGCTGCTAAACGCAAACTGAAAATGTGTCCAGCCCAAGAAAACAGATGGCAGCAGCTCCAGAAACATCAGTTCAATTGTGCCGTGGATTAAGCCTGGGAGAAAATCCATTAGCAGCGGCTGACTGTGCTCTGGAGCACAACCCAAACAACCAAGTGTTTACTTTGAATGTCTATCGACATCCTTCATACCAGCTCAGATTCATTTCAGTCGTGCGGCGGATACACTGCGCTCACAGACCAGGACAAGGTGGAGTGTTTTCTGAAGCAATCTTTAAATGGAGCAATTCTTCTTGAGCGCTGTCAAGGCCCGGCTGCCAGCGAAGGCAAACACAGACTTCTCTCATCGACCTGCATTAGTGGCTGAGTCACTCTCAGCCTTCACAATGGCATTCCTCCACTCTGGACATGACTTCATGCAGCCAAAACAAGTGCTGTGTGCACGTTGTGAACGCTGCGTTAGTGACAGAGGCGAGACTAAGAGCTTCATAACCGCTGGAGGCTGGAGGAACAAGCCATTACAAACAGTCATTTATGGGAGACTCTTACTTTGTTGCCATCTCCTGCTTGTATTTACAGCTCAGGTCCAGCAGCTCTGTCTGAGCAGCAGTCAAAGCTGGTGAGAGACAAACCACAGCAAGTGAGAGATGAACTTCAAGAACACATGAACTTTGACATTAAAGCTACATCACACAATGATTAGCCTGTCTAATTCAAGAAGAACTCTCTAAATGTTTTCAATTAACATGCCTGTTTGTTGTTTGAATATAAGCAACACAGTGAAACTGGACAATTAAAGACAATACATATATAATAATAATTAACTGAGTAAACAGAGACGGGGGGAAGGAGTGTGGGGCAGCACAAAGCAAATACTACAAGAAGAGACTTAATAAATCAAGTTTCAGTTTAACAGCTGCACAGTGTTAGAACACTTACATGAATGCAGAACTTTGATCTTCTCCTCGGCCTCTGATAGTCTGTCAAACAAACTAACATCAGCGCCCTCCTCCTCCTCCTCCTCCTCCTCTTCCCCTCTATGAGAACAAATTGTCAGTTCTTTCTCCACATCATGGGTGCACATGTAAAGCTACAATAAAGACCTCAAGGCTGAAACATGATGTAAAAGGAGTCAACCTCCTCCCTCTTAATGAGGCCATGTGTGATGATGGATGGATGGTTGAAGGAAGGATGATGGATGGATGGATGGATGGATGGACAGATGGACGGATGGATGGACAATGGATGGATGATGAATAGATGAATGATGGGAAGGATGAATGGATGGATGGATGAATGATGGATGGATGAAGGATGGATGGACAATGGATGGATGAATGATAATGGATGGATGGATAGATGAATGATGGGAAGGATGAATGGATGGATGGATGAAGGATGGATGGATGATGGATGGACAATGGATGGATGAATGACAATGGATGGATGAATGATAATGGATGGATGGATAGATGAATGATGGGAAGGATGAATGGATGGATGGATGATGGATGGATGAATGATGTATGGATGATGGATGGATGAATGATGGAAGAAGGATGAATGATGGATGGATGAATGATGGATGGATGAATGATGGAAGAAGGATGAATGATGGATGGATGAATGATGGATGGATGAATGGATGGACAAATGACTGATAGGTGAAGGATGGCTAGATGATGGATGGATGATGGATGGATGAATAATGGATGGATGGATGGATGAATGATGGGATGGATGAATGGATGGACATATGACAGATGGATAATGATGGATGGATGATGTTGGAAGATGGTTGGATGATGGTTGGATGATGGTTGGATGATGGGTGGGCAGTGGTTTTCAGAGGCTCCTACAGTCAAAACTGAAGGTTTGTACTAACACACTGCACGAGTACTCACATACTGAGTGAGTATTTAGTGTGGTAGTAGCTGAGACTCATCTGCAATGCATACCCTGAGTGTTAACAGGTTACACAACATCTTTCAGTTTTGTTGCACAGAAATTTTACAAAATTTGACCAAACTCATTTTTACAAAAAATAAAATAAAATAAAATAAATAATAATAATAATAATAATAATAATAATAATAAGAAGAAGAAGAAGAAGAAACAAATAAATAAATAAATAAAATAAAAACGTGCTTTTCTTTTATTCTTTGGTATAAAAGATGTCTGGCAACGTGCATTTCTTCAGTGAATGCTCGCCTTTCATATAGGAGATGTTCTACAAGACCAGTGGTCAGCTGTTGAAACAAGCTGTACACCCATGTCCTGGTTGCTGAGGATTTGAATAGTGCATGTTTGTCATTGTTACAATATGTTTTTCTGTACCACAACAGAACAGGGACTGTAAGTAAACCTTAATGTTTTTTGGTGCGAGACACTCAAGTGGGCAGCAGTTACACTGTTTGTACGAGTAGAGGTAGTTTTATTTTTATTTATTGCTTGTCTGAAGCACCACAGAGTGACGGATCCTGGCAAATGGAGGGATCTATTTTATCCACCACCAGATGCAGTGATGGAGCCAGGGGGTGGCCAGTGGTGGCCTTGGCCACTATAGATAAATCTTGGCCCAATTCAGTTGTTTGAGGAAACTTTACTTTTAAGCAAAATAAAAGCTAGAACGTGCAGTTTTCTTAAATGATGGGGAGTTCAGATGACATGTATATAAGAAGGTGATCATTTAGGATTCTGACCTGGCAACCCCATCCCTGGTGACTTTTTTTACACCTAGACGTAGCCACGTTCCAAAATGGGAGTTGGTATCTCATCTATTTATATCCAGCTCAAAAGACGCACAGACATTTATGGTGGCAGCCATCTTGGATTCTGATGTGGCAATCCAATTTTTCAAAGGAAACTTACTTAAGCCCAGATGTAGCTGCATACCAAAATAAAAGTCTCAACTCACTTATTGTTCAAGTAATCATGCTCACAACGTGCACGGATGGACAGACGGTAGTTCCAATTCCACCTGTTTGCTCCACGACATTAAGTTTCCAGCTTTTGATTTTTGTTTCTCTCCACAGATCAAAACAATGAACGACCAAACATCAAGGAGACGTCCTGACATTTATTTTACCAGTGGTTGTACAGCAGTCAATCTGTTTGTGTAGCGCAAGTGACTGAGAAGTTTCTAGTTCTCACCGCTGGCCCTCAGCCTGGTCCTGGTGGTTCTGCTGAGGGGAGTCTGGGGCCCCAGGGGCCGACGTGCTGCTGGGGGTCATCAGGGGGGCTGGAGAGCTAGATGCTGAGGTTTCCTCTGTCACAGCTGCATCTGCTGGACCGTCCCCTGTGCGCTCTGTGAGAATGAAACAAGCGTCCATCATACAGCAGGACAAGAACTGTCCCCCCCCATTAGGACGCTCTCTGCAGTGGACGAGCTGGACTTACCTTTGGCCTCAAGGCGGTCCAGGTGTTTCTTCCAGTGCCGGCTGAGCTCTCGCACCAGGGCCTCGCTGTCCGGGGCAGAGCTCTGGAGCTGCTGCAGCCGTTCCTCCAGGGAGTGCGAGGCCTCCAGCACAGGAGCTGGATCTGTGAGGAAGAAAGAAAACAAACTCGCTGGGATTCAGATAATACAGACTGCTACTTTTCAAAAAAAGCAAAATAGCAGTTTTACGAGGCGCGCTGTGTAAAGCACATTACAGAGTTCTCTGCATTTCAGACTATTCCGCCGAGACTTGTTTCCAAAGAGTGACTCTTAGACTTTCCTCTCAGCGCCTTTGAACGTCTCACAGGCTTGGACCTAATGACACAAGTTCTGCTCAGGCCCACGTGCTGGCGGAATCAAATCTAATTAGTCTTCTATTGCGCTGATAAATGGCACGAGCAGACAAAAGGATTATAATAAATATGTGACAGAAGTGCCAAGTATACACCTCGGTAAAGTGTAGAAATAGTGCACTCCTGAAAAGGGGGTGAAAAATAAAAAGGAGGGATTCTTTAGCACAACAGAGGAGCTGTTTTGCAATGCATGCGCGGCAGCACAGGGCCCATGGGGCCAACTAGGAGGCTGTTTCTCAGCTAACAAGTCTCCTCTGTATCATTTGATCATTTAAATTATTATGCCAGGAATCCTCAGGAGGCGGCTCGGCACTCCACATCACACGGCTGTTTTTAATCTTCCTCTTCTCTTTCTTCCTGTCCACAAAAGTTCAACAGCTCAGAGAGAGAGAGAGCTGCTCCTGTTGTGTACCTGCCTGCCGAACACCAAAGGAGGTGACTTCTAGTGCCAAAGCACAGAGAAGCAAACTCAGGGGAGCTCCATGACAAGGGGGGAGGCGAGATGTGGAGCCACGTGCACGCACGTGCACGCACGCACACACGCCAGCGCTTCAAAACTCTAAAAGAGGAGGAAAATCGCTGCTTTGCAGCACAAACTTTTCTCCCACAGCTTTCATCCGCTCATCTTAAGGCTTGTGTGTGGAACCCGACTGGATCCCTTCTTCTGCACGGGCACCGACAGAAGTGACTTTATATAAGAAGTTGGAACTAAAGAGGTTTAAACTTTGCCAGACGCCACAGAAAGACGGCGAGCTCCGAGCTGGCAGGCAACAAAAACAAACGCTCATCAAGGAGGCCCAACTTCTGCAACTCGCTGAAATCCCGCTCGCAACATTGCAGCTTGCTACATCTGCATTTTCATCAGACAAAACATTCTGGACCATTTAATTGATGAACTATTTTTCCCCAGGATGGTTTACAGTCGAGCACGGCCTGCGCTCGTTGTTACACCGACTGTGCAGCTGTTGCATCAGTCACGAGGGACATGACTATTAAGAGCACAGCCCTTCTAAGACAAACAGGATGACTTAAAGCACCGCTGCCCCATCGACCCTCTGTCACAGAAATCACTTTATCAGCCTCCTCCACATATATCCTTTCAACTTTTAATGATCAAAGGACAGAGATTATAGGAAGGGATCTCTCACGCATGGACAAGCCAGGATTATCAATCAGTGGCAGGGGAGCGAAGTAAAGTCAAATTTAAAGTGAAGGGATTTAACTCGTGTCTGTATACAAAATTAACCCCCATCAGCACTGAGCAGCAGGGATGTTCTCTGAGGGCCCAGGATCTACAGCTCCTGAGTCCAGGAAGTCTGCTGATAACTTGGGAAAACCCAGCTACTAATTGATGTGGCTAATAAGAAGAGCTGAAGACTCTTTAAAAAAAAGCTCTGACGCTAAATCCACCAAATAAACCTGGAGAGAGTTCACATGAAACATAAAGCTCACATGGCTGACATCACAGAGTTCATGAAGTCTATCTGTGTGTGACTCAGTGCATCTACGATGTATGGGTACATTATAGGGACGCACGACATTGGATTTTTGGCCAATAACTGATATGTTAAAACTTATTTGGCCGATACCAATAATTATATATTTTTTCCTAGACCTACGTACTTAAGAGACTACATAGCTTTATCTGCTGTGGAATTAAAATATCTACTTTTTTTCATTCAACCTTTCTTTAGACAGGTTAACCATCTAACAATTCCTGCTCACATTAACTTTCTTCTGTGAAGCTAACTAATAACTTTGGACTACTTTTGTTCAAATTTAAGCTGACAAAATGATGTTTCTATGCATAAACTGTGTAAAGAGAACCAAGCTTAAAAGAAACGTTCAAGCGGCTGCCATCATAATCACACACAGCACTCCTAATAGGACAGGCAAACAAAAACACAGACCAGACAGACAACCTCCACTGCAGTTGGATCGTCACACATTAATATGAACATCGACAGTGTTTTAAATAGAAGACTGACAATAATAAGGCCCATCACTTCCAGCGGACGTCATTGTGAGTCTGGGTGTGTGCTCTCTGTGTTCTGAGAGGATCTGGGGAGAAAAAAACAGCAGTCCCACAGCAGGGAGAGACACAGTGGCTGAAAGAAGACTGAAATGCCCACGTTTTGATGCATATGTAAAAATACGAGTGCCACATTTGACAAACTGAAAAGGGGTTCAGAATCAGAATCAGCTTTATTGTTATTGCACTGAAGCACAACTAAATTACATTTCAGTGCAGCCCGTCCAAGTAAAACACAAACAAACAGACATGAGGAGATGGAGGTGTCTGAGGCTGTGGCCTCATGGGAGGTGCTGCCCTTGTCGTTTGGATAAGAAAAAGTAAGGGAACATGAGAAGGGTCCGCGTCCCCTCGTCTAGTGATGCTACATGAGCACATCAGGTTTTGTTACATCATGATGAGCAGATCAGAAGTTATGGATGGGACAAGAGAGAGTTACAGACGTTTGGACAGACTATAACATGCCCGCCTTTGATGAGCGTACAATAAGTGTTGGGTTTGTCAAAATTAAAGTCTGTTTGATAAAAGCTTTGAAAAGTTTAAACAGCTCAAATGTTAGTGTGATATCATCGTACTCTAAGTAAACGTCCAACAATCCATCCATCTGTCCATCCATTATCTTTTCCCACTTCTTCCTTTTCAGGTCACGGGGGTCATGTCATCACAGGGACACATAAAAACAAACAAGCATTCACTCTCTCACTCACTCAGTCAGCCTAACATGTATGTTTTGATCTGTGGGAGAAAACCCAGGCATGCATGGAGAGAACATGCAAACTCCACTCAGAAAGTCCCCGGCAGGGATTTGAACCGGCAACCTTCTCTCTGAGAGGAGGCAGCTCTACCAATTGATCCACCGTGCCGCCCTAACTTAAATGTTTTGCAGTAACATCATAAAATGTCAAACTTGGAACGTTATTTCTACTGAAACCTTTGAGCCCCAGAGTTTCAGCACGGCTGTGTTTTCTCACGTGTTCAGCCAAACTCCCTCTGGGGCCTCCACACAGTTTCTACTGTTTCTTCTTCTAATTTTATTCACACTGAACAAAGTACAGCTGCTAAAAAACACAGCACACAACTCCCGATCAGGCTGCACAGCTTCCTGCTGATTTATACAAATGATGTAAACAATCATTTAGGTTTATTGAAGCTTGTATAGAAACAGATAATGAACACAACTTAAAAGATCATTTATATTTACAAAATGTTTTCTCATATTTATCAAAAACTATTCAAACCTGAAATTAAACAAAAGAAACAACTTTCTGCAAAGTAAAGAAAATAAAACCAAATGAGCAGCAGGTGTCTTTTGGTTTTTGGGAAAAGATTTGTAGTCGAGCTGTTATTCAACATTTTGACTTCAGAAGCAAAAAAAAAAAAAAAACACTTCTTATCGAGGTTCA
>JAVCKU010000001.1:2930817-2943615 GCA_032273985.1 Hypsolebias coamazonicus
AACAACTGACTGATTAAACATAGAGAAGGAAACACAAGGAGAACAGAAAAGGACCAGCAGAGGGAGCCATCCTTACACGGACGGCCTCCCAGCTGCCCACCTGATCCGTTCCCGCCTTATGGACGGTCTCGCAGTCATCCGCCTGACCAGTTCTGGCCTGATGCAAAGCCTCCCAGCCACCCGCTGGAACAATGACTTTACTAGGGATAGTCTCCTGACCACCCAGACATTTTTGTGTTCCCTATTTGTGTTTAGGTTAGTTTCCAGGTTTTTGGTTTTACCAGTTTTTGTTTTTGTCCTCATGTTTTCCTTGGGATCTCCATCCTTGTGGTTCCTCCCTCCTCCTGCCCAAGTCTTTTGGGATGGGCTTTTTGGGGATGCCAGGGGGGCGTCCTTGAGGGGGGTACTGTAAGGATGGCACCATCTTAGGGGCCTTCCCTGTCTATACTCCCTAGTGTGTCTCGTTATTCTTGATTAGTTTCACCTTCATCTGTTCCCAGCTGTTTGTAATCACATCCTGTCTTGTCTGTGTATTTAAGCCTGTCTGTGAGTCTTGTCCTTTGTTGTTGTTGGGTCCACCCTGTCTTGTCCTGCCAGCCTGGTCTTGTACCCAGTCCTGCCCTGATCCTTGTTCCCAGATTTCGTAAGTTTGCTGCCTCATCATCCTTTTGTTTCATTAAGGGGGAGTGGTGGCGCGGAGGTTAGAGACGGTGGGCCTGTAATCGGAAGATTGTCGGTTCAAGCCCCAGTACTGACAACATCAAAAAATGTGGGTAGAAAAGGTGAAACACCCACACCTATCTCCACCCTCATTCGCCCCACTCTGGGCACCTGAGCAAGGCCCTTAACCCCCACCATTTGCTCACTAAAACAGGTCTCTCTTGTAAATGAGTTCTCGTCGCTCAATGAGACTACCTGTATAAATAAAGGGTAAATTAAAAAAAAAAATGTATGTATATTTGTACATCCTGCAGTCCTGAGTCTTGCCTGCACAATTGGCTTGCTCCTGCCCTGCCCTGCCTGAAACGCTGACATTATTAATCCCATCAATAACTGAGCTAGCATGGCCCTATTATTATGTCACTCACTCATTGTTTAACCAAGGTTGCTCAGAGGTTGGCACATGCATGATTCAAACCCTGAAATTAGTCTATCTCTCCATCTAGGCCAGGTGTATTCATTTAAAAATGTTAAAGATCCACAAAGACACTTTTCAAATAGTCAAAGGTCCATTTATTACAACTGGTCAAGCCAAAAGCCAGAACACTCTCTTACTAGAAACATATTCTTTTCATTCAAAACAGCAAATATACATACTGAAATAAACTGCCATTTTCATTTAAATATACATTTTAATACTTGAAAAAGAAACCCCTGCAAAAAGAAATTGAAAACAAATATGAAGAGGGGTTTAGAATTTTTTTTTTTAAATATGAATACAAAGGGCCATTAAAAAACTGTGCAAGTCTGAAGTGATTCAAGGAATTCAGGAATTCAAAAAATGTTATACTTGCTAAAATAAATCAAAATGTATTTTTCAATCTGACAAAAAATTATCCCTTCCTTAAAATAATCTGTACTCTCTAATGGGAGAAATGGCGTGTTGTGTCTTTTACCAGGAATTTGAAGACACTGATGCAAGTGTTCATTTGTGAGTTCTCTTGTTCTTGACCAAGTTCGTTGTTAAGAAGGCAGATTCACAGCTGTAGGCTGAGGCAAACATTGTGAGGGTGTGAGAATTTGTGTAATAATTGTCAATGCACAGGAGGACTTGTTCTCCTAACATAAACTTTTCTATGTACAGTATGTGAATGTTCATGTGAAGTGCCCTGAGACAACTTTGTTGTGATATATATTTTTTGTTTATTTTATTCATTTCAGATTTAAAACATAAAAAACAATTTACAAAACCACATAATAAGAGTAAACAATACATAAAATGAAAGGTTGCAGAAGAAGAAAAAAATCTTATCATATCGGCCCCTTCTTCAAAACAAAATTTAACTCAAACAATCAATTCAAACAACAATCATCTATGAATAATAATAACATAACAAATCACTAATCACAATTTTCTATACGTATAGTACATTTGAGATCAACTAATTTATATGTATCTTTTAAAAAATTTGGTCTTAATCATTTTCTTGAACATGGGCATTGACTTTACTATTTTTAACATCATTTTCCAAAGCATTCCACAGACCACAGACAGAATTGAGAAAGCTCTCCAGATAGAGAGCAAAACGTTTTCTTGCTACAAATAAAGTCCAGTTGTCTCTGTATTGAACCTTTTTTGATTTTATCATGTCCTGGATGACTGAGAATGTTCACCAGCATATTGGCAAGACAGTGTTTTCTGTCTGTTAAGTGTTTGTTTTTGGTGCCTTTCTTATAGGCAGATAATAAAATGGGAACCAAATGTATTTTTTAGACTAATAACATGAAGAGTAAAAAGATCCAACTTAAATCTGAATTTTTTTTTAAATTGCTGTCTGTTGCATGTGTCAAGACAACAATGTATCCCTTGAGTTTCTAAGCTTTTTGATGCCTAAACAATTTATACATCAGCGAGTACTGATTAACAACAACATCAACGTCATAGATCCTCTGCTGGACTGACAAACAGTAGAAAAGAAGCCAAAGTCCAAAGAAAAACCTCCAGAAAAGTTGCAGAAATTTATCAAGACCGTTTTAAAGATCGCAAGAAAACTCTGGCTGCTTGGAAGCAAAATATAAAGAAACAAAAGGATGACTTAAGAGTTTTGCACAGCACTGTACACCTTCTGAGGATGGTAATCCATGTGTTTATTATGTGAACTTTAAACATGGAGGCAACGTCTGCAATTAAAGAGAGCTGCAGGATCTGATCAATCTGCCTGGTAGATTTTAATTAAAATGACCAATATGGCTTTAACTCTTGATTTTTCAACATAACTTGATTTTAGTTTGAATCTTTGGCATAACACACACCAGGTAACATGCATTTCTTTAAGGAAATGCTTATCAACACTAATACTGGACTATAGTTTTAATATTTTATTGTACTATTATTATTCAATCAATCAATCAGAACTTTATTTCAGACACGGTCCATAGTAAACAAAAACAGGCAAACGACAACAACATGACACAATAAAAATAGAATGTTCATCCATTATTATATAAATTAAAGCGCCAGTGATTCCACCTACTAGAAAAAACCTAACCGAGCTTTGTACGGGGTTGGTCTGAGTATAAATGATGCTATTTACAGGTTTGTTAGCCTGCACAAACATCTGTACATAAGGGTTTGAAGCACAGCAGCACAAGTTGGTACACTGACATTTACAAACATCTGACTGGCACCGCTCCATCGCGACACCTTAAGCAGCATCCTCATGCCGTCATTGTACGCCACCTGACGTTTATGCATACTGCTTTTTCTGTAATGCCGCCACAGGTGGGTATACATTGGAACAATATGCTTTAAATAGTGCAATTTTTACAGATACTGAGCACATAGAGAACTTCCGAAGAAGCATATTAACTTGTACATATTGCATACAGTGCTGCCTGTAAATGTCCCTGTCATCAGACAGGTCAGCAGTTATAGAATGTCCCAAGTATTTCACCTCCTCACTGACTTGGAGGATGCTGCCAGACAGAGTGAAGTCAGGGAAAGATAATTTAGTGTCCTCTTTGCTCCTGACAATCATGATGTTAATCTTTTTTGCATTATATTTAATATCAAAATCTAATCCATACTGACAGCAAACCCCTAACAGTTGCTGCAAACCAGCACTTTATGGACAAGATTACAAGATCGTCAGCATACATCAGGTGGTTGATGGTTCTATTGCTAACCCGACAGCCAGTCCTACCCTGATTCAACAGCTTAGATAAATCATCCATATGCATGTTAAAAAAGCAAAGAGACAAAATTATGCTTTGTCACACACCATTACTCACATAAAAAGAAGCTGATGCAGATTTTCCTCATTTTGCAGACATAGACTGGAGAGCATACCAATACACTAAGATTCTTAATAGATATTTTACTCCTCTTTTGTGCAATTTATAAAACAATTTTCCATGATTTCCATGATCAAATGCTCATGATATTATTTCATATTGGCACATATCACAACATAAACTATACCATGAATGCTGTCAAAAAAAATAAAGCATAAAAGCTGAAAGCTCAAAAGACTGAGTCAGAATTAGCAGCAAAATGCATTTTTTTTTTAATTTAGCTGAAGATTTGTGTTTAGAAAAGTACTAAAACAAACTAAATAAGGCCATATGATCCATTACTTTATGTGCAAACATTATCTGGACTTTTTTTGTTAACATTTTTTATAATGAAGCAGACATGCAAATAATTTTTCTCAAACAAGAGGAGACAATTTTGGAGAGGAAGATGAAGGAAACATGGAGAGCCCGGATCCTGTATCCGTTGGGCTCTAACCTACTTACACTGTTTGTTTGTGTGTAGTTCAACTAGTTTTATGCTCCAGTGCTTACTTTCTGCTGGGCAAACAGTGGCCTCCCTTTCATAGTGTGTAAATCCTCAGCTGTACTTTTGACATTTAAGGTCTTGGCTGCAATAATCTAAACATAACATAGGTGTTGATTCTGAGGGCAAATGTGACACACCTCATTTAGAGTTTGGAAAAGTATGTTTAAAAAACTATAAGAGTGCAATGTGCAAAGGCACACTCACATTTTTATAGCTTTTATCTAAAAAGTTACATCAGATTGTGTCCAACAGTGATGGATTAAAATGCACGTCATGTTTTAAAAGAAAGATGGACCCAAGAATGAGGAGTCCAAATGAAAACAAAATATATTCATCCATCCATTATCTTTACCCGCTTCTTGCCTTTTCGGGTCACTGTTGCCCATATCCAGCAGTCACTGTGCGAGAGGCGGGGGACACTGTGGACAGGTTGCAAGTCCATCGCAGGGACTCAAAGAGACAAGCAACCATTCACTCTCACATTCACAAGTTGAGTATGGCATGAAAGGCTGTTTGTGTGAGGGATTCACATCTGACATTTCTTTGATCCTGAACAGCTTAAAGTAGTCTGGATGAAAAATAAATAAATAAATTCCCTTCCGAGTCAAACCGTTCAGACATGGATGTGATGCAGCCTGATGCTCCGACAGCGAGAGGCAGAGAGGCGGATCAAATGTTTGGCTGCTTAGAATGTACTCTAATCCACTCTTTCACAAACATTACTTGTTTTGCTATCACACAGTTTCAAATGTAGGATGCACAAAAACTTTTGACTAGTATTTTGCAGGCGTACTAAGTTTACAACATTTTCAGAAGTAGTTGTTTCCTTGTACAGACTGTAAATTGTTTATTTGAGGATTGTTTTGTGCACAATCTACATTAGATAGCTCTAAAAAAGACAAAAAAAAAAATCAAAACTTTTAAATAATACAAACTTAAAAGGAAGACCCATATTTAAATCAGTTAACTCAATCTGCATGCAAACCACGAGGTGTCATGTGATTTCAGTGTTTTTAAAGGCTGGGGAGACAACGAAAGAACAGAAACGTACAAACTTTATCCAAACACCAAGCACGCAGCTAAAGCTCAAGGGTTTAGGAGGACGCATACAGTTCTAACATGTAGTAAAAAGCTCAGGCTTAAATCTGACTGAGAATCTGTCATGTCTCACAAAGGTCATCACCTGATCACTGTTGAATCAAAATTACCAAATTGTTCCGATTTACGGAACATCAGGCTGAATTGAGCAAAAAGTAAAATGTAAACGTCGTTTTGCAGGAATGAATCTTTCTGGCTTCATAGCTCTGCCTGTATCCTCCTGAGCTGATCAACCACATGAGTTGATGCTCAGCTTCTCCTCACTGCTGGTTTTCAGGCTCTGAGTTGGGCCTGGTCACATGCTGTGAACGAGCTCTGAAGCTCAACCCCTTCTGAGCTGTGCTGCAGTGGACTCTTGTACTGAACTGTGAAAACCCTAATACAGTAACTTTTTGTGGGTCAGATGGAATGAGCTTGTAGGGTGGGTCTGGCCTAGTCATAAAAATTCAAAGTAATTTTATTTTTTGAAATGACCATGTTAGTTGTGCTTCGACTGGTGTTTTAATCACTTTGAACAAATAAAACAAATTAACAACTTTTTATTTATATGTTTCAGATACACTAAAGGGGAACTGGACATTGCCTACATTACATCAAGGATCATAGGTAAACAAAAAGTGGCTGTAAGTTATAATAGACTGTGCATAAATAAGTGATTGTCAGACCCGTCTGCCACACTGTTACCGTATTTTTCAGACTATAAGGCGCACTTAAAATCCTTTAATTTTCTCATAAATTGACAGTGAGCCTTATAATCCGGTGCGCCTGGTTGTGCTTACTGACCTCAAACCGATTTTATGTGGGACAGCTGAACAATGTTGAGCATTACTGTGAATGAGATGAATAAAGTTACTTATTTGACTGTTTTGTTTTTGCTTAATGCGCCTTATAGTCTGAAAAATACGGTAATGGTTTAACTGCATTTTCAGCAGGAAATCTTGTCCTGTTGTGTCCACATGCCCAGTTTACACACACAAACAGAAATCTTCACCTTTAGCTGACTCCAGTTTCACCTCTGAGCTGTTAACAACACTGCATGATTGTGAGTGTGAAGTTGCAGGATCTTTTAGAGCTGAATGTTACTTGAAGACAGAATAAACCCTCTTATAACTGGACTGTATCATAAACCTACAGTCGTGGCCAAAAGTTTTGCGAATGGCACAAATTTTGCAGCCTCAGTTTTTCTTAGAACCTTTTGTCAGATGTTTATTTGGTATAATGAATTACAATAATAAGCATTTCATTTATGTTTTAACTTTCTATTGACAAATGCATCCAGTTTAATCAGACTAAATGTTCACAGTGTTGATCCTTCGTCTTTAAGGTTTTGGCAATTCTCCTCAGCATGCTGGAAATCAGCTTCTGGGCAAAATCTTGAAAGATGGCAACACACAACGGGCGGCTGCGGCTGAGTGGTTAGAGCAGTCGTCTTCCATTGCAAGAGTCGGTGGTTCGAATACACCAACAGTCACATGCCGAAGTGTCCCTGGGCAAGACACTGAACCCCTTGCTGCCTCCGTTGTGTGTCACATCTGTATTTGAATGTGATAAAGCACTGACTAGTCTCTTTAGAATTATTTGTTCAATTAGCTTTCTAGAGATCTAGTAAAGTGCTGTATGAATGGGTAACTGAGGGCACAGATTGTAGTGTAAAGCGCTTTGAGTATCTCAGTAAAGATAGAAATGTGCTATATACCGGTAAGTACAGTACAGTCCTTTACCAATTACATTCTTGCCTCATTAGTTTTTGTATTTGATCAGAGCTTCTGGATTTTGTTTGTCCACCCTCTTTTTGAGGATTGACCACAGGTTTTCAATGGGATTGAGATCTTGGGAGTTTCCTGGCCATGGACCTAAAATTTCAATGTTTTGTTCACAAAGTCACTTAGTTATCACTTCTGTCATGTGACATGGTGTCCACCATGCTGGGAAAAAACAAATTGTTCCTGGACTGTTGGGAGAAACTGCTCTTGGAGGATGTTTTGGTGCCATTCTTTATTTACAGCAGTGTTCTTGGGCAGTTTTGAGCGAACCCACTCTGGATGAGAAGCGACCCCACACATGAATGTTCTCAGGATGCGTCACTGTTGGCATGACGCATGACTCATGGTAGCGTTCAGCTTTTCTTCTCCGGACAATTATTTTTCCAGATGCCCCAAATATCCTGAGGGGGCTTCATCAGAGAAAATAACTTTCTCCAGTCCTCTGCAGTCCACTCCCTATACTTCCTGCAGAATGTAACTATCCTTCGTGTTTTTCTGGGAGAAGTGGCTTCTTTGCTTCCCTTCTTGACATCAAGCCATCCTCCAAAAGCTTTTGTGTCTCTATGCGTAGGCCTGTCACAATAACAAATTTTGCTGGGCAATTATTTGTCTCAGAAATTATTGTGATAAACGATAATATTGTTTGAAATGTGACAATAATTAGTACTTATTGTCAAATTTAAGAAGAAATGTTGGTTAATTTGTTTTGTGTGCCATACCTTTTTGACCACTGGATGGCAGTGTAAGACGGTTTGAACCGAAGGATGGATAGTGAGGGAGCAAGCATCGTGTCTCTAAGAAAAATGGGAGGGAGGCTCCTTGATGTGACATGGGCTTTCTCTCTTGCCTTGTTTTCAGTTCTCAAAATGGCGGACGCTCGGTGTGGCTTGAGCTCTTTACTGATTTTTTTTTTAATTAAAAGCTTGGTGTGAAAAATGCTATGCCAAACAAGTTCTCAGCTTCTTTTAGCAGAGAAAAACAACTTTTTACACAAAGGCACAGGTTTCAACTGTGAATTTTGGAGCTTCAACAAGACGGAGGTTTTTTCCCTGAGGTTGGCCTGTTAGTTTAGCTCATAGCTTAGCTTCTCAGCTTAGTAGTAGAGAGAGACGAAGAAACGATAAAGCCGATAAATGAAAATGAGGTTGATAACTTTCATTTATCATGTGATTAATTGAGTTATTGTTTATCGTGACTGGCCTAGTCACTACTACAACACGGTGGCAGCACTATCAGCAATAAAACAGGACCCTATAAGGAACGTTCCTGACAAAAACACCATATCATTTGTCCTGTCACATGTGCCAATTTTAGTCATTGTGGAAAAGGTCTGCTTTTCCAGGTTCTCCACAGCGAAGGGGAGAAGTGAATGATGGGGTGACTGGGGAAGAGAGACAGCCCAGAGATTTGTGCTTTCCCCCCTCAGCCTAACACTTACATACATTGATGCAGAACTTAATAGAACGTCACATTTAGTGTGTTAGTGTGTGCGTGTGGTACAGCGTAGCTTGTGTGTCTTCCTACGGGGGGTCGTGGCAGTAGGCTGCTAATCCCTCCACGCCCCCAGGCAGTGGGGGCTCATTGTAGAGTACATTGAGTCTAATAGGAGCGGGCGCTGCAGTTCTATGCAGCTCTTTCTGCTCCCACAGTGAGAGGGGTTTTACATAATTAATGGCTGTTGATGTTTCCCAGGTAGTCGCCCGGCAAATTCACTCCAGACTCGGCTGCCACCAGCGCCGGTTCCACCGAGAGTGAGCGACACAAGAACAGACAGCTTACATTACAGGCATAAATAAGGCAATTTTGTACAGTGTCTTCTGACATTACTGTGAGATGGGTTCAGGTCCAATAATATGACTCGCTTCAGAGAAAAGCTTTTCTATGTCTTGGAGTCTGCAGAGAATTGGAGCTTGATGCGAGTAAAACTGTCTGCTTTAGTGTTTTTTTTTTCTTATATAATTCTGCGTGCTGTTAAGAGATGCACAGCTGAACAGGCACCGCTTCAAGAGAACACGCAGCATCTCCAGACAGATGATCATTCACATCTGCATGAATCAGTCTAATACGAATGTCAATCCTAATCCACGTGAGCCTAGCGGATGAGGTTTGTATGCTCCAGACCACTGACAGCCTGCTGGGGCCTCGGGCTCTTGTAGATCTTGCTGGGAGGCAGTCCACATTTATTCTAGAGCATGTAAAATTAAACATTTAAATATGACACCAAGGGAAGGCTATTTTTTACCACTCTCAGTCCACTACTCATTATTAATTTGTAATAACCTTTAAGGCATTTCGATGTCATACATTATTTAGGCAGAGATATCACTCCCAGACTGGCCTGTCGATGACAGATCACCAGCCTGCCACCAAAATCTGCTATAATTAGAACCAGGTGAGGGTAAAGAGGGTTCTTTAGACCTGGTGTGTATGCAACTGTCTGTACATAAAGTCACACTTATGGTTGGATGTACCTCCATAACAGTTAAGTTTCTGGAGTCAACATGGCTGCCACAGCCAACTACCGTAATTTCTAGACTATAAGCCACTATTTTTTTTTTCCACAGGCTTAGATTTTTTTTTCTTTCTTTTTGACAGGCTAACGAGCTTCATACCTCCAAAATATTTAGCCTCGTCACACTCAGATGCTCACAGAACACACGTCTCTCTTGTGGGGTGGGTCCTTGTGTCTCATTTAGACTACCTGTACAAATAAAGGTTAAAAAGAAAAAATCTGACTAATGAAATTACCAAACAGGTTACAGTGGACCAAGTAAGCACTGCGTATATACGTGCAATTTTTTTAGTGGGCGTGGCTTATAATCAGGTGCGCTCAATAGTCTGGAAATTACCGTAACTTTATAAAACACAAAATATCTACAGTTCAATCATAGATACTGACCTAAAGTATGTTATTTAACCCATACTGTATTCTGAGCGGGCAGCACAGTGGTGCAACTGGTAGAGCTGCTGCCTCACAGCGAGAAGGTTAGTGGTTCAAATACCAGTCAGGGGGCCTTTCTGGGTGGACTTTGCATGTTCTCTCTGGGCATGCGTGGGTTTTCTCCAGGTACTCCAGTTTCCTCCCACAGACCAAAAACATGCATGTTAGACTGACTGGTAACTCTACACTGGCCCTAAGTGTGAGTGAGAGAGTGAATATTTGTTGTCTCTATGTGTCCCTGTGATGGACTGGAGACCTGTCCAGGGTGTCCCCCGCCTCTCGCACAGTGATGCCTGGACATGAGCTCCAGTGACCCCAGTGAAAAGGAAGAAGCGGGTAAAGATGATGGATCAATGGATATTATTTATTATAAATCATCAAGATACCTTGTTAAGTGTTAGAATTCAAATCGTTTAACGAGCCTAAACTTAATATGTTTTTTAATGTAAGCAAATATACAAAGTATTTGTATCGATCAAACAGAGTTCTCTTGGTCATTTCAAACAAATTGTACCTTTAACTGCCTGCATTTTCAAAAGTTACTCTCTTCCACAAGAATTAAAACTGGGGGTGGATGCATTGACCTGGAAATCAAACTGGACTTTTCTTAACAGTTTTCTATCTTAGTGGTGTAACTCACTCCTAAATCAGCCACTGCTCCTTTTGAGTCATCAAAGGTAAGCAGTGAGTTGAGTAAATCAACAAACTCGCAGGCAAATAAAGCAACGCAAAGGCCACTCTCGACCCATCATTAATGGTGGGGATGCTGGGAAAACCTCTCACCTCCCTCCCACTCTGACCGACCAGACTAAAGAGTTGTGTTATCCCTATGAACTGAGCAGAGACTTGCCTCGGGAATCGTCGAAAGCACGTTGTGGGGGTGTAATGAACCCGACCTCCTCACACTGAGGAGAGTTCAGAGCCTCCTTTTAAATTACTTATTAGCCAACTGAATCTAAAGCTTTACGGCTGGTACCCGAGAGGACAGGAACATGAGCTGGACAAATCAAGAGCTGATGAAATTTAAACGTTTGTTTTTCATTCTCCTTCTGCAAAAACTACTGAAAGAGTCCAAAAGACAATGAATGCAATTTGTCCAATAATTCTCAGTCGGCTCATCTGGACAGTTTATTTTTTATAGAAACATTTCTCCCTCCATCTGTAGGGCGTCATCAGTCAGAGGAGTTCCAGTAAACTTTTTACCCACCAAGCAGTGAACACTTTAAGTGGACCAACCAGTTTGCTGGAGCCAAGATGGTTTCTGGAGGCCGTCCTGTCCCTCGTCGACTCCTCCCAGGCAGGCAGCCACAGCCAAAGTAGTTCAAGCAAGAAAGTTCATGCTCAGTCATCCAGGTACCAAATCCAATAATTCTCAGTCGGGTTATACAATTTGTGTTTTTTACATTTGTTTTTAAACTATATTGGTTAATTTGGAAACCACATTTGTGTGAGAAGATAGCAGGATGGAAATGAAGCTTTGTTCACTAAATGTTTCATGTCTAAGTGTGTCATTGATGTATATCTAAACGATGTAAGGTGATATAAGCACAAGTGTAACCAGATGCTTTCTTTAATTCTATCTGCCGAGCACGGCGGAGGTGATGACCCACACGAAGATGCTGGAGGTGATCTTGTGTTAACTGAACCGGTTGTTGATTGTTCGTCCACTGGTGTTGGGTTCTGTCTCCAGTTTAGGTAATTACTGTTCATCATCCGGCTAGTAGTTGGGCTCAGTTTTGGTAGGTCTGTCTTTAAAAACTGAGACCTTAAAATGCAAAAATTTACAGAAATGTTCAAGTTTTTCTTCCTGTCTGTTACTGTTTGAATATTATTTAAGGTAAAGTTGTTTTCTATAAACAGCATTTATTGTAAAAAAAATAAAAAATAAAAAATAAAAAAAAATTAAAATCAAACACCAGCCCATTAGATTTTTTTATTTTCATTTTTTTTTAATGAGTTAAATCCACAAATAACACTGACGGATGATAATAAGCTAATGGACTTAGAAGGAAGAAGCTGATTTGAATAAGTGTGCTCAATCTTATCTTCCTCTGCATATCCTGTGACCAGCCCCATCTCAAAAGGGAAGAGATTACAGCACTCTGCTCATTAGTAAGCCATTAAATTAGGAGAGCAGTTGTATCACATTTTGTGTTGATTCTCTGTCCTGCTTGAGAAAGAGCGATGATTAGATAATTGGACTTAGCTTTGTGTTTAAAAACAGATCGATGAGAGATCTGATGATAGAAACCTGCTCTGTTTTCTGACAATGAACTCTCGTCCACTTTTTAAAAGAACCTCTCTCAACCATGTCAACTAAATGAGGGTCTCATGCACAAAAAAAGACAAAACTCTTACATGGACGCTTTAATGTTTTTCAAGCGCACACGGCACAAAAGATTGTTGCAGTCAGACAATTTTTCAGAAACGGCATATAAAAAAGCATCCAACGAAAAACTTGCAGGATATATCTATCTATCTATCTATCTATCTAT
>JAVCKU010000001.1:3286157-3304408 GCA_032273985.1 Hypsolebias coamazonicus
GTTTTTTGAATGTCCAGAGGACCAGACTTAGCTTTTTTGGATTTTTCTACCTGGATTACTGAGCATGCATCAGGGCTGTTACTGAACTCCACTTATTACAGTACTTTCGACAGATTTCATTAGAATCCATGAATTGGTTCACAAGTGTTTAAACACACAAATGGCCAAAAACTTTATCGCCTGTCTCAAACCTTTTGGCAGGAGGCGATAATTATACTATCGTGCACATATTCCAGTGTCAGTTCTTTTTTGCATCTCTTTGTGTCTTTACTGGTTTGACCCAGTCCTGTGTGTCGTTTCAGGTGAAGACATGGCGGATGAACATGTTCACCATCATCCAGCTGGCGTGCATCGTGGCTCTGTGGGTAGTGAAGTCCACCGTGGTCTCCTTGGCGTTCCCCTTCGTCCTGATCATGACGGTGCCGCTGCGCCGCCTCATCCTCTCCAGGGTTTTTGAGGAACGTGAGCTCCAGGCGGTACGTCTCATCAGCAGCAGCATTCCTGGAATGTTTGAGACTTTGCTACAATCATCAAGTCCTCAGTTTATTTGTTTTAAAGCAAATTTATTACAAGATAGACGTTGACATGTTTATTTATCTGTGAAATGATTGCCCTCCATGATGGAATGCTGTAGATGAACTTCATTGACATTCTTATATTCTGATAATATGTGTAAATGTTTCATTTTCTCTGTTCAGAAAGATAAACATAATTTTTGTGGTGCTATCTATTTATTTTTTCGGGGGTCACTATATTAAACTCTTTTCATGTCAGCACTGTCAGGTTAAATGTATCAACGTTTATCATTGTTTTTAGTTGATTTTTATCACTGATTTTTTTTGTTATTTTATCATTGATTTTACTTGATTTTATCTCTTATTTTTTATTTTAACATTGATCTTAGCACCTTGTAGCACTTTGAGATTTTTGTAAATGAAAAGTGCATTACAAATTAACTTCATTATTATTATTATTTCTCTTTGTATTTAAATAGGCAAATTTTATAACTGATGGTATGGCAGACATCTTCTCCTGCGCCAGACAATCACTTCTAATTTTCTTGAAGTGACCAGTGTTGCCATATAGAGTTGAGGTTTTCCAGCCCAAAAATCTGTTAAAAACCACCATATCAGACAAAAATCTGCCCAATCAATATATTGTTATAGTATATATTTTTTGTATCGTATTGTATAATTTTATTCATTTCATATAAAACCAATTACTGTTTGAACAATTTATTGTTTGAACATGAACGCACATCAGTACAAGCCAAGGTAATTTAACAAGATGTGGCAAAATGCAACATTCCAACAAAAATCTTCCCAGAGTTCCCAGCAAAATCAGAATGAAAACCGCCTACCGGTAATTGGCAGTAAACCACCCAATCTGGCCACACTGGGGGTGACACGTGCGAGTGAAAGGGGTGGGCGTGACAACGGTAACAAAAAACCTACTGTATATAGCAATGATCGTTTGGATTTGACTCAGTACGTTTTACATCCAATAAAAACAAAGATGTTAACAAATAAACTGGATAATATTCTGAACATTTAATGATATTTCCACAGTTGGGGTCTTGACTGGTCTTGAAATGTAATCCTGAGTCCTCAATGTCTGAGACGGAGACAAGACCGAGACCAAATGCAGTCGAGTCCGAGACAAGACCGAGACCATCAAAAAGTTGTCTTAAGACCGGTCTCAAGACCAAGACCGGTCTTGAGTACTACAACACTAAACAGGACCATGCTATTAAGAGAACGATCGCTGCTAACAGAACCACGTACGGTGTTAACAGGACCGTATGTTGCTAACAGTAAGTGTTTTTACACTATTTTTATTTTAATTGCTTTTTATTGTTGTGTATTGTTGTCTGTCTAAAACAGGTCTCTCTCGAAAATGTGTCTTCATGACTCAATGAGACTGCCTGTTTAAATAAAGTTTAAATAAAAAGAGCATCAGCTCCAGAGCTAATATAGCATTAGCCAATAGGAATAGCTCCAAAGCTAATGAATTAAACATCATAAGTTGATCACGTGTGATCGTGAAGATTATGCATAATACAAAATATAACTATAGTTACGTTATAAGTTTTAGCCTTGACTCCTTGTGTTTTCATCTCCACTACAACTGATATACGTCATCACCACAGAATGCATTGCTCTGGTAAAATAATGGCAACATCCTTAGATGAAAAATGTAATAAACATATATATATTTTAGGTAATTAGGAGTTTTCACGTGTCACAAACAACAAGTTTTGTATAATAGAGGAATAACAACATATGAAGGCCAACGTGTGCAGGTAGTCAGAGATCTTAAGCGACAGCAGCTCTCTTTGGTTTTGGCTTCATTTGGATGAGCTGTTAGCTCATCAGTCCTGTCAGAGAACTCCATTTCTCCTAACTGAGTCCATTCAAGAAGCTATTTGGTGATTCCTCATAAATACTAAACAAAATCCCACTGTCACTCTATAAATACTATTACATTTTGAACTACTATTTCAGTGCTCACCAATGCATTTGAGTGTAGCCTCCAGCCACGCTCCTGAGCTGCCACACAGAGACACGTTGGTGCCCCTCCAGCTGTGAAACCCGGCTTCACAGCGATGAATCACAACACTCCTGTTGTGCCACACCACTTCAGAGTTAGCAAGGGAGGGAACAGGGCCACATTTAGCTGGAAAAAATGTCAACAGTGATTGAATGACTCTGAAATCTCACCATTCATTTCACATGCAAACACAAGATTTATTTTTTTGGTGCAGTTACATAACAAAATAACAAGAAACACATTGTTATGAGAAAATGACTCCGTATAGGTTGTACACACACAATGTATTTTCACAAACACCCACATTCATCTTTGTGCTGACAGCCAGTGATCATTGCAAGCCATTGTGGAGGAAAGTAAACCACATGCAGCTTCTTAGGTTGCCACAAACTCCAAGTCTAACATCCCAGATCACAACAGAACATGCAGTGTTAGAGAAACATACCAGTGATCATGCAATGAGAAACAGTGGAGACAGTGGCAGTCAAGTAGATTTATAATGAGGATTACTCTACCTTTGCATTTTATAGACACTTCCCCCCACTCTCCTGATAGTGAACACTTTGAAAAATTATTTCCACTCTGCTGGTAAAATCCATCTTCACACTCATACAGCGCAACACTGCCCCGTCGGCTGGTATGGTCCCACAGGAGGTTAGTGTTGGGGAGAATTTTGGGGGAACCGCAGTTTATTTCTGTGTATAAATAATGTGAACACAGACTGGGAGAAATAAAAGAGCACCGTGCGACACATAAACAGTCTTGACAAAATTTCCTTCTAAGTTAATTTTAATTGCTCAATTGCACCTTCACACCATAGATCAACATCCTCCCACAGTCCTTTTTCTCCACAAACGGAGTTGCTTCTTTGGCCCCGGGCGACATATCCTTCCTCACATTGGTAATACACGACACTACCCATGTGGGACGCACCATCCCATTGCATTTTAGCGTGCTGTATGACATGAGGTTCTGCGCAAAAGATTTCTGTGACAAAAAGACAGAAAATCAAGCAATGGAAACTGGATATATTTTGATAACGTGAATAAAAAATGATGCCCTGTATGGTGCAAAATGATTCTGAGGGAAACTACACTTACACATACAGTAGATGAATATTATTATCACCTTGACAGGACAAAGAGGTTTGATCCCATTCTCCAGTG
Organism: Hypsolebias coamazonicus; assembly: GCA_032273985.1. Lineage (NCBI taxonomy): Eukaryota > Metazoa > Chordata > Actinopteri > Cyprinodontiformes > Rivulidae > Hypsolebias > Hypsolebias coamazonicus. Next base: position 3,289,874 of record JAVCKU010000001.1, read on the forward strand.
GCAGAACAAACCGAAACATTTCCCCCTCCAACGCTCACATATCCATCGTCACACATGTAAACAACCCGAGAGCCCACTGTGGAGCGCTTGTCCCACAGCGTGCCTGCATGAGGGATGGCTACAGGCTCTCCACAGTCAACTTCTACACACACGGAGGGGACACCGTTCAGCGGAGTGGGAAGAAAAAATATTAGTTTGTGGAGAGTATGGAAGAAGAAACCATTTTATTTTAGGAACAATGTTACCTTTGCACAAAATGTCAGGCTTAGTCCAGTAACCGTTCTCTGTGCACATCGACTCATTGTTTCCCTCGTGATGATAAAACCCTGTTTTACAGAAGTACACCACTGTGCTTCCAGGCGTGGAGCTGCCGTTCCACATCTGCCCAGTGTTAAGCACAGCGGGCGGATCTCCACATGAGCTCTCTGAGACAGAACATTTAGCACATCAGGTACGAAGGGCTTTTCTATTTGAAGGGGGGGGGGGGGGGGGTTAGGTAAAATTGATAAAGAATTAACATCTGACATGTTGTAGATTGCTTTTAGAACAACCTTGGTTTGGAGAAATAAAGTTTACAACGGACATGGCTGATGAGCTAGTTTGAGGCCGAGACAGAAGTGGATTGGTGCCATCTTAAACCAGCTCCACTCTCAACATTTGACTGGTTCAAGCTTTATGCTGTTTCACCACCGCCAGTTTGGCGATACCTGGTTACTGACAGCAACAACAGCACCATTCTGCTGCAATTTTCTTAATTTCTCTACAAAAATGACTATGAAATACAAAAACGATTGTGGAGTGAAGGTTAAATTATTGTACTCACATGAACTGTTTGGAAATTCTTAAACAAATCTGTTTTGGAAGAGAGCCTATAGTGCAGGGCTCTGCTACCTCTAGAGCCATTTCTGCCCCTTCGCTCACTAAATAAAATGAGATTATCAAGTGGTGGCCCGTGGGCCAATTCATGTTTGTTAGAGTGGTGCTTTTCTGGTCAGTGGGGGTGATATTGTAAAACTAAAATTATATAGTGAATTTGAACATTTATTTAGATTTTTGCACTTTAAAACAACAGAAAAGACCATATCCAACAATGTTCAGTCAGGGCATCTGGACGTTTCTTTTTTGTGCTGAGATGTTTCACCCTCCATCCAGAAGGCTTCATCAGTCTGAGAAAACCAAACAAACTGATTCTCCCCCAACAGTTTATTCTGAAGTGGAAAAAAAAAACTATGTTGGTGCTAAGATGGTCTCTGGGGCACGACCTCTCCTGCAGTGATGAAGCCTTCTGGATGGAGGGCGAAATGTCTCAGCACAAAAAAAGAAACTGATGGAGATGTGAAAGGTCACAGATGTTTTTCAGTTTTTAATGTCAAATGTGTATGAACCACATGTGGTGTTAGAGTGTTTTGTCTGGACTGAGTGGAGGCAGAGGCACGGAGCTTTCACCTCAAAAACTCACAGCAAAGAGGCTGCAGGAGTTGTCTGACCTCGAGTCTGACTGATAACATCATAAAAAGACTCATGCTCTCTGTGAGAAGACTTGGGAATGAAGCGCCATGTAAACATCTTGCCTGCTTGTATCAACGCTGCTCCATCTTGCAAGATTAAACCTGGGATTAAGAAAATTATCTACCTCTCCTGTGTGGCAGATTCATTTAAGCAGCAGAAAGGATAATATTAAATTATCCTAACAGAAACTTCCAGATGACCTGACTGAATATTGTTGGATTTTATACCTGGATTATTGAGCATGGATTTTGGTGTTTTGAACCAGTTTGACATGACTGTTGCCGAGGGAGAAGGCGGGCACTGGAGGAGAGGGCGTGCCCCAGAGACCATCTTAGCACCAACATAACCATTGTTTTTTCCACTTTGGAGTAAGCTGTTGGGTGAGAATCAGTTTTGTTTGGTGTTTCCTCAGACTGATGGAGCCTTCTGGATGGAGGGCAAAATGTCTCAGCATAAAAAAAAATATATATAAAAAAAAAACATCCAGATGACCTGACTGAACATGGTTGGATTTTATACCTGGATTATTGAGCATGTAATGTACGTTGGAGAAAACACTATATTTGTATAAAGAAGGACCAAAAATATATTACAAATGTAATTCTGACTTACTGAATTTTTACAGTACAATTATTTTATTTATTTTGACTTAAATAATGTTTTATTTTCCATTTCTTATTATTAGATTGACTCACCATATTTCTTCTGAACAACTTGTCCTAAAATTATTCCAAATAGTTTCTAGTAGATTTAGGAGAAAGAGCCGCCCTTTAGGGCTCGGAGTTGGATAAATAAAACAGCTAAATCCAATCGGCTTGTTCCGCTCCTTGTATTGTGTAAGTTGTATCATTCACACATTCTCAGAAATTGTGTCAAGAAATGTCTGAATTGGAGCAGTTTGAAAAAGGCTGCAGTGCAGCTGTTGCCTCGTCATTCTTGTTAAATGTAACCTCTTTTTCTACAAACTGAGGGCAGTCAAGGAGCCATCTACGACAGGTAAGATGTTTAATTCTTCATCACTTTTTTAAACAGAACCCCCACATCAAAATGGCCAAGACATCACTTTAGCAGTTCTTTAAAAATTCCCCCAAAACAACTCATTTCAAGAATAAACTTACAGTACTAGGTAAATTCACAGATAAAGTTTTCTAACTCAGACTCAGGTGTTTTTGTGTTTTTTTTTTGTCTCAAGTATCGTCAGACATTTTGCTATAAAAGCAAAGTTAATCAACTACTGCAAATGTTCTCGTCTGAGGCATGTTAAGATTTGTGCCCATAAGAAAAATAACACCACCACATTGTATCTTAATGTATCTGATACTGCGGGTTGAAAACAAACAAACAAACAAACAAACAAAAATCAGTAACCATCTGGATTACCTTGACATGACAAAGTTGTGGGTGTCCAGAGACCATTTTGATTACAGATGGATACATTTTGTCCTCCTTTGTCATCAAAGCCCTCTTTACATAAATACAACACAATGCTGCCAGGGGTTGATTTATTGTTCCACACCTGCTCTGTGGAGGCAATTAAAGGAGGATTTCCACACAAGATCTCTACAGGGGGAAAAAAACATGCACCACAAACAGGTCATCAGTGAATTAATCAATGTTGTGTACGTCTGTGTGATCTTTAAACGTCCCCTCCCAAAGATGAATCAGATGTACGCGAAAGGCAACACACGCACACAAAGCATCAACTCTTTTTAGGTTTAATACATCCAGCTGTGCACATCTGGACTGGAGGATTTTCTCAGTGCAGTTGGATCGTTTTTCACTCCCACTGGCTCTCTAATGAGGCGCACGCGTTCCTTCCCTCTCCCTGTTCTCCTCCTGCTTTTTTGCTCTCTGTCCGTCTATCAGAGAAGCTCCTATATATTTTTTTACACATCTTCCCAAATGAAAACTACTGTTTTGGATCTGACCAACTGGAGTTTCAACTCAAATGACAAAATCTTTTCAACAAAGCGACGGGATCCTGGAGAACCCTCATCTGCTCGGACGACATGCATGCAGCCGGATATATCTCTTGGTGGGGATGTGTCTACCTTTACTCTCGAACAAGGACGTCGGAATTGCATATAATTGGATTTATGATAACAGGTTTCCTGTTTTTGGAATAGCCTGGATCCTGGTTTATGAACATACAAAGAAGATGGCCACAGCTACTTTTGACCTCACCAGGCTGCTGCCTATGTTTTGTGCTGGGAGGACTCAAAATCAGTTGATTTACGAGTGAACCCGTAAGTTGGAAGTGATTTAAATCGCAGGCCACCTGCGGCTCTGGGACTCGTCAGCATGGAAACAACCTTGAAGAGGCCTTTTAAGCACGGACCTGTGGAATGCACCCTGATCTGGCCATTTCAGATCTTGGAAGTCAGTACAGACTTGAAGGCTGGCAAGAAGAAAAAAAAGTCTGCCTGAATAAATCAACAATTGTGTTTGTCTGAATCTGACTCCCCGTCGGCCTCGGAACAGGCCGGCTTATCAGCTTCTCCTGGGAAACGTGTAAACTAAGGAAAAGCTTTGTCTATCACAACCCCCCTTCTGTGGAGTCTTATCAGAACTGTGCTGGCTGACCATCATCTTATCAGGACAATGGACTATCTGTTAGTGCTTCATGGACCGCCTCATCGTAAACGGATAGGTTACGTGTTCATAAATGTGCTTAGCTGGCAGAGGTTTTTTATGTATTAAATTGTGTCCTGTTAGGACAAGGTGTGAAGAGATCTTTTTTGTAATGCCACTATCGCCCCTTTTTATATCTAAAAAATGTATGCTGAAAAGAATAAGAAGGCTGCGCTTACAGCAGCAGCTTCTTGCACTCCGTCCCATCTTCCAGACGGCTGTACGGACATGTTCTCGTTGTATCTCGGTGCAATGATAATAAAACTTATTCTGATTCTGATTCTGATCGTTCATAGAAGGCCAGTTTCAGGTCTCTCCAGAAGTGTTTGACATGATTCGGGTCTCTGTGTGGACTTCACTGTGTGTTGTCCCTTAGACACTGGGTTCTGTGGAACAGGGTTTCACTGAGGTTGTCTCTGTTCTTTACTCCATCCAGCTCTCTCAGCTCTAAACAATCTCCCTGCTGCTGCTGAAGAACACAGCATGAGTCTTCCTCCACCATGCTTCACTGAGGGGTGAGTTCATTCATACATGAGGCCAAAAAGTTCAGTCTTGGTCTCCAGAGAATCTTGTTCCTCACAGTCTGGGAGATCTTCAGGCGGTCTTTCATGTTTTGTTTTGTTTTGTGAAAAAATTCAATTGAGTTGTAATGTCTGGTTAGTGGAGGCCTGCGGTTCTGGTGGCCTTTCTGGAATGTAGTCCCATCTTTATACAGGACCATCAGGTACCTCATCACGTTCAGCTCAGTGTGGCTGGGTGACCAGAGTCCTGCCACAGAGTCCAGACATCATCTGTTGGAGGAGAACTGAGACCTTCAGTGCAGCAGAAATGTTTTGTAGCCTTCCCCATATCTGTGCCTTGCAGCAATCCTGTTTCAGAGCTCTGCAGCCTGTTTCTTCATGGCTGATGTTCTTTGTCAGCTATAAAAAAAACCTTCTGTAAACAGATGTGTGCTTTACCAATTCATGCTCACTCAGATGAGGAAGAATAAAAGAAGACGACTCCAAGACCAGAGAGATCCATGTGGTATCTGGTCTTATTGCACAGACTGCCTCAGACTCTGAATTGTTTCATTATTGTATTTTTTTAGATGTTGAAAGATCTGAGTTTTTTTTCTGTATTAGAACATATACTTTTAAAATATGTGATTTTGCAATAGGGGCAGGTATGTTCTTATCTGAAAACTGTGTGTTTCTCAGATAATGATCACTGAAAAATCTTCCTCAGCTCTGCAGCTCATTTACTGTATGAACTTTATCTTCTTTACTACTGTCCCATCTTGTGCGTATGTTAAAATAGTCAGCAAATTCACTGAAAAGCATTATTTGAAATGCAATTTGTCCAGCAGATGGAGGAAATAGCATCTTTACACCCAGTTTGAGTGACGTAATAAAAATCAGTTGAGTTACATGCTGGCTTGATGAATAAAAATATTCTGCTCATATTTTGTAATGAAAACAGATTTCACAAAGTCCAGGCCTGTCAGCTTGTTCCTCTGGCTTCTTGACTGCATCATAAGTTAACTCTTACCTCCTGCTGAAAACTAAAAGCTTTGCATTGTTTACAGGACTCACACGAGAGTCTTTAGATAAAAAAAAAAAAAAAGACGTAATACTTGGAGTTAAGATGTTGCCTTACCTTCACAGACCAAAGAAGGTCCTCTCCATGACCCATCAGCTCCACACACAGAGGTGTTCTCTCCTCTCCTCCACACAAAGCCTTCATCACAGGTGTACATGGCCACACCACCGTACGTGGTTCCTGCGACAGACAGCAGGACCGTGTCCTCGGCTGCAGCCGGTTGTCCACAGTCCACCACTGAGAGGGACGGGAGCAAGTAGAATGTTACATCCATCCAACACCCCCATGTTCTAGTAGAACCACTCTGAAGGGTGTGGATGACATCAAATTAGCATCTGCACCCTATTTGTAATAGCTTCAAGCATTTCTATTAAAGAAACAAAAACATGTGTGACATTTGCAAAGATGAATGGCATTCCTTGTATTTCAACGCACACATCACAAAGTGTAACATGTGGAAAGTGTGTCTAAAAGTGAATTTATACACATAGATATTACTTTTGCAGGAAGCTCCGTCTCTTTGTGGGTGAAATGGCTCAGTTCCTCCATGGACCTGGTATCCCACCTGACAGCTACAGTCAAAGCTGCCCTCCACATTTCTGCACTGACCTCCCTCTCCACACAGCCCGGTAATAGCACACTCGTCAATATCTGCAAAAGCAAAGGCAGATTTTGAAGGAACATGACAACCAAAATGACCTTGTCAGGATTGTTTCTCAGATATGAAGGTCCTAACTGATGAAGACATCTCTATCTCTGCACTCACTGTTTGAAGTCTTTCCAACTAGAAAGATTCGCCTCACCTTGGCAGTGGGTTCCATCATTTGGGATGAAGACATCCATGTTGTTAGATGGACTGTAGCCAGCCAAGCACATGCAGTAGTAGCTACCATAGGTGTTGTGACATGTAGTGTGCTGCCCACAGATCTTAATGGCTCCTATCTGGCACTCATCTTTGTCTGAAACACACACACACACACACAAACAGAGATAATCATGAATGTACTCCTTATACAAGTTGTTACTCTCAGGTTCTTCAGTGGATTTAATGAGCTCTGATTTATGTGCGGGTCCTTTTCAGACATTGGACTAAATTTTTTGATCCTCTATATAAAAAATAAAAAAGTAACAGTGCAGCTGTAAGAATACAATAAAATGTGACTGGGTATCCAACGTTCAAGTTGGTGTATGTTTCTCAACTTTGAACTGTTTCATCAATTTTGTTGGAAATCTTAAAAATGTTTATAATAAAATAGTTTTTATTTTTGAAAATGAAGATTCTAATCCAGATTCCAGCGTGTCTTTTAACTCATATTGAACATGTGGTGGACTGTATTCACCCTTGGTTGGATGAAGCATTGTGTAAGATTGACTACTGTGATGCCATTTTAAAAAGCCGTCCAAATTATTCTTTAAAACTTCTTTTGCTGGTGCAAAACCCTGAGACCAGAGCTCTGACAAGTGATGCAAAAAACCACCAGACTGTAATAAAACAGGTTATTGTTATCAGCTCTTTGCTCCCTGTAGGCTGGTTTACTAGTTGTCTGCAGAATTTCCAGAACTAAAACAAAAATCATGAACTCACTTTATTTACAAACCATCAATCCACAACAAATGTCCCAGAGCACCAAACGTCCTGACGCAAGGTGGAAAAATCTAAGAAGGTTCAGTCAGGTCATCTAGACGGATTCTTCTGTGTTGAAGAAGAATCCATCCAGATGACCTGACTTAACCTTGTTATGACCATACAAAAACATTTGCATTATAAAAAGCCAATTAGTAAAACATGTATTTTAGGAGGCTGTTGCACAGTGACGTACAGCATCAGCGTGTGAAAAGAAATTAAAAAAATAAAATAAAATGTCTGTCTGCCACCGTACTCACCTTTCCTAAACCCTATAGAGGAATCCAATGATTCTCAGTCGGGTCATCTGGACAGTTTCCTTTTAATAGAAATGTTTCACCCTCCATCCTGCCTGGGAGGAGTCGGCCATTTTGGCTCCAGCAAACTGGTTGGTCCACTTAAAGTGTTTACTGCTTGGTGAGGAAACAGTGCTGGAACTTCTCTGACTGATGAGGCCCTCCGGATGGAGGATGGAAGGCGAAACGTTTCTATAAAAAAGAAACTGTCCAGATGACCCGACTGAGAATTATTGGATTTGGTACCTGGATCATTGAGCATGAACTTTGTTGCCTATAGAGGAGTTTTTCTTGTTGTGGAGGTGGAAGGTCAATGGCTGCCAACCTTACACCAGAGAGAACCTTCTCAGGGCTATGGACCTGGCCTGTGATGACGTGGTTTTGGAGGCGTTCCAAGGCTGGACCTGGCAATACCAAGGCATTTTTCCCATGTTGCCTGGCGAGGGACAGTATTGCCTGTGATGTCAACGAGGTCCTGTGGCCCGACCCAGCTCGACAGCGTGATGCCGCCCAATGATTGTGGAGTGTGTGTGGTGTAGTTCCATAATAAAAAAAGAACATCACACCCTGAACATTGTGTTTTCAGTTGTTTTGCTGTAGTGTGGATGAAGTGTAGCAGTGTCTACAGTTTTGCAGCATGTGAGCAACTGTTCTGGTGTGAACGTTTGGGTTTTGTGAAGAGAAACTGAGGTGTTGTGAACAGAGCTTGAGAAGAGGTTTGAGTTTAGAGTTTGGGGAAAACGGTGGAAGGTTTTACTGTAACATCAAAAGAGGTTAAATCTACTATCAGTGGCTCATTAGCGTCACCATGGTAACCACACACCTGCCTCTCACTCCCTGACGAGACTCGAGAAGACGTGCTAACAAAAAATAGAGGCGTCATATTGGACAGCAGAGTGACAGAAGCATCTGGTTATTGGTTTTCTGTGATTAGGAGATGGGACAAATAAAGACTTCTAGTTTTAAAGAGAAACTTCTGAGCTCAGCTAAAATGAAAGTCAACAAGATATGTGAGGTGTGATGCGCACGCAAGAAGAAGAAAAACAACATTTTAGTGTATAAATCAAACAAGAAGTTTTAGGTTCTGTAGAAATTACAAGTTTTGAGTTGCTTTTATTTATATGTGTTGCCAAATATCTACTTTAACTTATCCTGTTTAACAAATGCATAATCTTTGTTTTGCCTTGTAAGAATGAACACGTTTTTCCATTCTACATTATATTATTACATATGTTAAAAGCTTTTTTCCTACCTTGACAGAAGGTTCTTCCATTTCCAACAAAGCCGTACTTGCAGTTGCAAACTTTGCCCGAGCCGTCTGACTTGTCCTCACACGTGGCGTTAGTGTGGCAGGTTGAACACACGTCCAGCACAGATTGTCCCTCTGCCAGGAAACCTGAAGAAGAGGATCATCCAGAAAGCTGGTTGCACCAATAACTAATGCTCTGTGACGTATAAGAGTTAATAACATGGACATTTAGTAATCAACAAATAGCTGTGGGGGTATCACCTGAACATCCAATGAGCAGAAACACAAAAAGCATTCTTCTGTTTCTTTCATCCATCCTCCCTGAGAAGCTGCCAGCAGTCCTCACTACACCCCCTCACCCCTTCCTTCTTTATTTTGGTGCTTCCTTCTCGTGGGCCGTTGTGGCACTGAGGGCGTTTGATAACCAGGGGAGGCTGAGAGTGGGTGAGATGAGGTCACGCTGAGAACGACCTTTTCTCAATGGTTTACAGATGGCTGCTGTTCCTGCGGCTCCATCCGTCACTCTGTGGTCCACTCGCTCACGTCTGATGACCAGTTTGCTGCAAAACTGCACACTCATGCTGTGGTATCTGATAAAGGCTATATTTGGGCCAAACCTGGGGGGGGGAGGTTGCTAAAAAAGAAATAGCTTTAGGTGTATGTTCACTTTTATGTTTGTTTAATGTTCATGTTCATGGAAAATGTTGTTTCTGTATTTCACACTTTTTAAACAGCATTTTAATTACTGCCTGCTGCTGAAGGCCAAATTGTGATGATGATTTTGTCCAGAACATATGAGTGTTAGCAAAATATCTCACGAACACCTGAAAACTCATTGGATAAACATCTACAACTGAGTAACTTCTGCAGTCAACCCAGTTTAAGATGGCTGCCACAGTGGATCAACACTTACAGAGGGTATAACTCACATTTAGAGAGACTGAGTTAAGATTTGGCCTGGTAGTAGCTGAGAGTCATCCTCACTACAAACTAACCAACAGATGTCAGAAGACGTTACAGCAGGTGATTTGTCTTCAAGCCGTCTGAGGCCTGTAGCTTCTGAATGCCTTTTATTTTGAACAGTTTACACGACGAGCACCAGCATCAGCACTGTGGTCAAGCGTGTCGTTTCACGTGTCTGTCTGGGAAACGAGACCTCGTGTCTCAATGACACTAACCTGTTTAAATAAAGGCTGAATGAAACACGTGTTGTCTTATACCAATGACACCAACATCCTCCTGTGCTTAGCTACAGGGTCCATGACGGAGGTGTGTGTGTATGTGTGTGTGTTTGGGGGTGGGGGGGCGGCGGTGTTGAGTGTAAAAAAGTGGTGAGTTGTGGGAGTTGGAGATAAGCTTGGTGAACTCCTATCTCTCAGCCCAGCAGGGTCCTAACTGGGGTTTTGCTGTCACTCAAACCAGTAAGATATGGACCCGCGCCAGTTTCTTGAGCAATGGACCCTGCCCCCGCCCCCACCCCCCCTTCAGTTACCACTCCCACCCTCATCTGAACAGCGAGACATGGTAGAACTAGTACATGGTATGTTGGTTTTTGTCCAGTGTAATAAAGATGTGAAGGGTGGATCTCTCTGGTGACAGTGGAAACATTTCAAATAAACCATGATGAAGGAACCATTTCTTGACAAAACCCAAATACTGTAACGTGAACCTCTACCTAGAGTAGCTCTTGCAAACAGAACTGGTACTTGCTGGCTCAGTGTATTTTCTTTCTCTCTCTTTCGGCTGATCACTTCCTCAGGGGTTGCCATGTCGAGCTAACTTGCATGATGTTTTGGCACTTGTTTCTACGCTGGACGCCCTTCCTGTCAGAACCACCAACAAACCACGAGTTGAGCAGGAGGCTGCCATCAAAGATGCCCAGGGAGCAGCTTGGGCTTAAGGGCCTTGCTCAAGGGCTCACAGTGGGGCAGATGAGGGTGGAGGCAGAGGTAAAGGACACCTTTCCCAAACAAATTTTGTTGTAACTGTCCGAGGACTCAAACTTGCGACTTCTGACTCATATGCTCACCTTCTCAAACCTCTGCACCACCACTCCATTCTTGCTGGCTCAGTTGGCAAAGAGCTGACGACTGAAAATGACATGTAACTTCTAATAAAAAGAACAACTTCATTTAAAATAAAGTTTTTGTCTCAAGGTTTTCTACAACATTTAAAAACTATTTACTCAAACCTTCATTTTGAAGCTTCTGAAAAAAACCAAAGTTAAATAAACAATTTAAGAATGAACTTTTACATTGATGTTTTAAATAAAATATGTACAAAGTACAGTGTTTATTTGATTGTAACTAATACAGCATGAGTGTCACTGATAAAAACATTAATAGTACAACAGTCTGATTAATCGACTGCAGGAGTTCCTGTTCAGCTGCAACCAACACAAACTGTGTGGGTCAGTGATGACCCCTCCTGCTGCCCTTGGGTCAAAATGACCTGTTCTCTCACCAAAGTTCAGTGATTTCTATGAGTTAAAGCTACACCTGGTGTCCTGTCAGAGTCCAGTGTTAAAGATGGATTGATCATGTTAATAAATACCCAAAGAACAAGAACAATTTTATTATCAAAGTTTATTTCATGTTAGCAACATCTTTATTACAAAGTCTCCCTCTGACTCACCTCCATGACGTGACATTTAGTAACAAAATTATATGAATAACTTCAGAGGAACGTCTGCTGAACTTGTGGCTGATGATATAAAGTCACACTCTGGAAATTAAACTAAACAAAAAGCACAGCACACAAAGCGCAACCAGTAGTTTAAAATGTAGAAGTGAAAAATGAAGACAAACTCATCTAAAAGTAACACAAGAGTCTGAAGGGCGATCAACGTGTAAACAAATCAATATGCAACATTTTGTCTACATTGGGCTAAACATAACCTACAGAAGTGGTCTTGTGTAAATTAAATCCGTTTTTTGTTTTTTTAAAACATAAATTGAAGCAATGAGGAGAACGACCATATTGAAATATTGAGATGTACATTAGTTATAGTTAGTGTTGGCAGAAACTGTTCACAGTGGTAATTAAGTTTATTATTTTAGTTACCTGTCATAGAAAAAAATGATTCACAAACAATCAGGTGTACGGTCGACTTCATGAAATGTATTACAAAGCTTTAGAGAACAGCACAGAGAGAGAGTGCATCCATGTCTTCTCCTGTCAGACCCGTTCTGACGTCCTGGAATGAACAGGTTTGTTTTACATAAACTCATCAGGGTCATTCACAATGACTTCAAGTAATGTAATGATTGTAAAGATTATTAACATGGTAAAATCAATGGGTGCATGCGCACACTGCAACCAACATTGAGATCGGGTTGAAGCATCTTTGCATCAGTGTCACATTCGTTTTTATGTTTTCATGTCGCAATACAGCAGAAATGAGTTGCTAAAGCTGAATTGTGTGAGGCCGGCTGGTGTCAGACATCACGCCACAAATACCAGACCTCATTTTGAGGCAAGAACTAAACGTACGACGGAGCACGGGAGAGTGGGAGGTGAAAACGGGAGAAGTGAGGAGGCGTCCAGCTACAGCTGAGACTGCAGCTTACTGGCAACTGGATTCCTCTGCCCTCCATGATTCTTGTGAATGTCCAGTCCCTCAGCCATGAAGTTGATGAGCTCCAGGAAAATGTCTGCTCCCTGAAGGATTTTAAAGACTGCTGTGTGATGGCGTTCACCCAGACCTGGCTAACAGAGCACGACGAGGATGAAGGCCCATCAGTCAGTGGCTTCGCCACTGTATCGTTTGGAATGAGACACTGAGGTAACGGGGCAAACTCAAGGGGTGTGCATCAACCAGAGATACTGCACTTGTGTGCCTCAGAGAGAGCACATCTGTACTCCTGATGTGGAACTTTGATCAGTGTCCTTGCTGCCCTTTAACCTGCCCCATGAGTTCCCTCAGCTTTTTATCACTGTTGGATATATTCACCCAGAAGTGAACACATCTTCTGCCTGTACAACTATTTCTGATGTTGTGCAAAGACTTCAGTCTGCTTCGCCTGATGCCCTGAACTCTGTTCCCTCAAAATACTACATTCTGCCTTATAATCTGTCTGTTTTGCTACTTTAACATCTTTGTATTTAACTTGTTAAAAAAATCTGTATGCCTCTCTTATGATTGTTTATTGTTGATTGCCCAAGGAAAATCTTCAGTTGCTGTTGTCATCATTCTTTGTCTGTAGCCAGGTCTCTCTTGTAAATGAGTCCTCGAGGCGCAATGGGATTAACCTGCCTAAATAAAGGTTGAATGAAAAAAAAAAGACATTCCCTAGTTTTGCCCAGTATGACCAGGTGGTATAAGACTACTGACCTCTGTTATGGGTCATTGAAGGAGGCATACAGAGCTTTTCCTCTACCCCCTCTGGGCAATGGTGATCACACTTGTGTCCACCTTCTACCAGCACGCAAAACTGTTTTAGAGAGAGAACAGATCTCCGTCGTAAGTCGAGGACTACCTTGGAACTTCTGCAGTTTGTTTACAGACCACAAAGAGGAGTCGAGGACATCAGTCACTTTAATGAACCTGCTTTTAAACCATCTGGAGGGAAAGGGAACACATGCTCAAAACACCAAAGTTCCTGCTCATTAGTCCGCTCAGGGAGTGAGCTGTGTGTGGGATTCAGTTTGGTTTGGTGGGCTCCTCAGACTGAAGAAGTCCTTCGGATGAAGGATGAAACGTCTCAGTAACAAAATAAACCGTCCAGATGACCTGACTGAACATTGTTGGATCTATACCTGGATTAATGAACATTGGTGACATGCTTTTGGATTTTAGAAAACACTCTCAGACACAGGAAATTACTTCTATAAAGGGTCAGACAGTGGAGTGTGTTGATACACACAAATATCTTGCTACAGTAATCTGACCTTTGAGGCAAACTGTGAAGCTGTTTCTGAAAAGGGAACCAGCACCTTGCCTTCTTGCCTGGAACCAGCACCTGTTTTTCCTCAGAAAACTGTCCTCCTTCAATATCGACAAAACTCTGTTAACTGTTTTATTGTGCATTCATAGAATTGGTTTTATCTTTCTGTTTGGTGTCCTGGTTCAGCAATCGTTCTCTCAAAAACAAGAACTGTCTGAACTAAAAAGTGAAGTGGTCCATTAAGTTGACAGGAGAGATGCAACTAAATCCAGAATCCCTATAGTCCATGCAGGTACAGAGAATCTGGATCCATTTTAAGACGAAGCTCATCATCTACACTGCTGGTTCAGGCTCCTCCGTCAGGACGCAGATACTCTGTGCCAAAATGTAAAACCAAATGTTTTAAACCAGCCCTGTTCCCGCTGTGATCAGTTCCTTCAGTTCAATTGACCACAGTTTTAACATTATTATTTTTATCATTTTTATCTTGTCTCATCTCATTTTGTGATTCTCTTTTTAATCTTGATATGATGCTTGGCAGCACGGTGGCACAACTGGTACAGCTGTTGCCTTTCTGCGAGCAGGTCACCCCGGTTCAAATCCCGGCTCGGGGCCTTTGTGGGTGGAGTTTGCATGTTCTCTCCGTGCATGCGTGGATTTTCTCCAGGTACTCAAGTTTCCTCCCACAGACCAAAAACATGCATGTTAGACTGATTGGTAACTTTAAATTGTCTCTAGGTGTGAGTGAGAGAGTGAATG
>JAVCKU010000001.1:3658274-3672546 GCA_032273985.1 Hypsolebias coamazonicus
GTTGATCAGTTCTTGCAGTCTGCGCACTGATGAGGGTCCTGGTTGATGTTGATGGTAGCTTTGATGTGGGTCATGACCAGTTTTTTGAAGCATTTAGCGACTATCAGGGTGAGGGCCACTGGCCAATAGTCACTCAGTCACTGTAGAGCTCTTTGGGACTGGGATGATGGTGGCGGTCTTCAGGCAGATAATTTATTTCATCATACATTTATTTATTTAATTGAACACTTAGATTTATTTATTTCATGATGTACTTATTTATTTAATTTTGTCACATTCCACTCTCCATAATTTATTTCATGGTACATTTATCTATTTAATTAGACATTTAATTTTTTTTTATTTCATAATGTAATTGTTTAATGTTGTCACATTCCACCTTTCATCATTTATGTTATGGTACATTTATTTATTTAGTTGAACACTTACATTTATTTACAAAGTATTTCATGATGTATGAATTTATTTAATTTTGTCACATAACACCCCCCCCCACCCCCACCCCCCATACTGATGGAGGTAAGACCATGACACACAGGTTGCGAGGTGAGGTGCATCAGGCACAGGGCAGCAGTCCTTCTCAGAATCCTTTGTAATGGATTTTCAAATTAAAACATGGCTAACTGACCATGAGGTCAAAAGTTTCCAAATAATCTATTTATT
Source organism: Hypsolebias coamazonicus (assembly GCA_032273985.1). NCBI lineage: Eukaryota > Metazoa > Chordata > Actinopteri > Cyprinodontiformes > Rivulidae > Hypsolebias > Hypsolebias coamazonicus. Next base: position 3,658,938 of record JAVCKU010000001.1, read on the forward strand.
TCTTCTGCTGCTCTTTAAACTCTTTGTGTTTCACTCAGATGTGGGGTGGATCTCTGTCCGAGTCTCCAGAAGAGGAGGAAAAGGACATGGACAGTCCAGGTCCACTAAGAAGTGACGGCCAGCCCCGGACACTTCTGCAGGAGCCTCTGTCCCCCGACGTAGACGACTCGCTCGCATGTCCCCGCAAACGAACACAGACCCTCCCCACCTTTAACTGCCCCCTCACCGGGATGGCAGCAAAGGCAGAAGCCCTCAACAGGTGGAGCTGCAAACAGGAAAGTGTGGAAGAGAAGAGTGGGACGTTTTCAGAGGACATTTTTAAAATCCTGGACCTGAGGAGTTCAGGATCGTTTTTTGGGGGATCTCAGATGAGCAGCAGGGACAAGGTGGACAGACTTACAGCTCGAAGGGGGAGTGACAACACATCCACTGCTGTTGGTTTCCAGACAGCAGAAAGTAATTCCCATCCGGCGCGAGTGCTCGCTCATCAGAGGAGTGCGGACGCCTTGACGGGGAGCAGCTCGGTGCAGCAGCTCAACAGCAGGCCAGAACCCAAGGAAGACCAGCAGCAGCTTCTAAACACGTGAGTCCAGCTCAGCAGTGATGAAGACGATGACAGCAGAGCGTCTGAACTGAATCGTCTTGTTGTTGCTGTGAAACACGAGGACAAAAAAAAACTTTGTTTTAATGGATTTATTATTTTTTCTTTTTTTACTATTTGTCTGATCAGTTTTTCTGTCCTTTGGCAGTTTGCAGCAGCAGAACAAGGAGCTGAAGGCCTCTGTGGCAGAGCTGCAGGCCGCTCTGGAGGCAGAGCGGCGCCGTGCGGCCGCTCTGGAGATCTGCTTAAAGAAAGCAGAGCGCAGCCAACAAGAGACCCAGAGACGCAACGAGGAGCTGCAAAGAGACATTCAGCATTTCTTAGTCAGAGAGCAATGAATAAGCTTCAACTCAGTGGTCTTCTTCTGACTTTCTGGGCTAATTTAGGAGGAACTGCTTGACCTGCGGCCATCTTTCATCACCAGGCTGCACTAATTGAATCTGTTTGGCCCTGGGGAGAAGTGTTAGGCTCATTTCTTTGTGCCTGCTAGAAAAGTCTGTGTTCATTAACATCTCCGTTCATTTAGAGACTTTAAACAAGTGTTTCTCCTACAGCCACAAGAACTTATCTGTGAAACAGAGCGTACAGGGAAGGAAGAGCCACACCTGGAAAAATTAAATTATTTACATAGATCACATGGCCAGACGAACTGAACTGTCTGAAACTGATGATAGGCGTGCACATGCACACACGTGTCATCATTAGGTATCTAATTTCAATAAACTTTTATCATGTCGAGTGTTTTTTCATGTGCAAGATATTATTATGCCATCCTTCATCTGTCCCAAGGCATTCTACAACACAGTTGAGGCGTTTATTATTATTATTAATATGTTATTATTCATTTATTTTTTACAAACTGGGTACAAATAAAAATGAAAATAAAGCACAAAAAAGGATGAAATATCAGAAAATGTGAAAAAAGAAGAAAAAAGTGCCAATGCAGCAGCTGGGGTCACCATGGTAACCATAGGAACAACACTCTTCCTGTCAGCATCCTTAAAAAGACAGGAAGACAACAAGGAAGAGCAAAATATAAGCCTCAAACAGGCATTGTGCAAAAAGCTTAAAGTTGAGCTGAATGTAATCTGAACGCTACGAGGCTGAAGTGTTGTCTTCACACGTGTTCGTTTTATCATGAAGCGTGATACATTAAAATTATCATTCAGTTCTGAAGAGCAAATTTTAATCTTAGTCACAACAGAAGTTAATGAGAGTTTGGGTTTGCACATTTGCACATTGTGTGCAGCTGATAGGACAGCAGTGAGACACACTGGTTAAAAAGACAAAAACACTAACGTTTTGATATAGATGCCATTCAAATAATGTGAAGTTTGTGAAAAAAAAAAAAACAGTTGTATTGCAAGAGTTTAGGAGAATCCTGTATAATGTGATGCTACCAAATGTCATACTGTACTATTCTTAGACAAGATGTGCATTTTTTAACATTTTGTAAAAAATTGGTGGAGGAAATACATGTCCGTAACAACAACAGTTAAATGGTAATGCATACATTAGCACAGTGGTTCAACTGGTAGAGCTGCTGCCTCTCAGCGAGCTGGTTCAAATCCCGGTCCGGGGCCTTTCTGGGTGGAGTTTGTAGGTTCTCTCTGTGCATGTGTGGATTTTCTCCAGGTTCTCCAGTTTCCTCCCACAGACCAAAAACATGCACGTTTGACTGATTGGTAACTCTATTGTCCCTAGGTGAGAGAGTGAATGGTTGTTTGTCTCATTTGTCTCTATGCGTCCCTGTGATGGACTGGAGACCTGTCCAGTGTGTCCCTCACCTCTCACAAAGTGATGGCTGGACATGGCACCAGTGACCCCCGCGACCTGAAAAAGGAAGAAGAGGGTATAGATAGATAGATGCAGCAGAATAACTGGATATTTCCTTTAGCCTCATTTAATGTTTAAACAGAGACTGAATCCTCTCAGACCCATGTGTCCATGAAGGTTGATGGATGTGTAATAACAAGAATGCTTTTGTTGAGCCATTGCCAATAGAAATAAACTGATTTTGCTTTACAAACTGCAAAGATTAGTGATTGTTACATTCTGCTGTGTAGCAATCAGTAATTAGCCAGAATTGGACTGGTTTCAGTTGTGTTTCATCCCACTGGGCAGACCGATGGACATAATAAAACTGGGAAACTGGATATCAGCACAAAATAGTGTGTTGGAAAGTTTAACCCAGGTTTAGTATCCATCGCCTCCACAAATCCACATTTGTTACACCCTGAGAGGCCTTTAATGAAGACCACATGGAGGGGCCTAGTTGTGTGTGTTTCTGTGCAAAAGGACACTGCCACTATCAAGGCTCGAGCCCATCAGGAAGATGTGGTAGTCTGTTGCAGCAGTCCAACAAAGCACCAGATAACAGCACGTCTGTCAACTGTCAGTGTGGCAGATGAGTGGCAGAGGCAGGAAAAGCTCATTCTTTCCCATCTCAGTGACGCACTGAAATCAGGAGTGTATCTGGGGGTCACGAGAAGAAGCTCAGGAATGAAGGACAGTTGCATGTTGGGAAGGGGGTGCAGGTGACGAACTGAGCAAGTATTTGGGTCTGTTGAGGAGCCGACACAATCGAGGCTTCACAGAGCTGTTGGATGGGACAGCCCGTGTCACCATTAGAGTGGCACTGGCCACACATTTGTTGGATGTCTGACATAGTTGGATGGTGGACATTTCCTCTGTCACGAGGTTGCTGCAAACTTCACCTTTGACTTGCTGCTGTCATCCTAATCAAGAGGAATGTTTCCAGAAAGCTTTGCCTGGCTCTTGTTGAAACCACGTGTTTTGCGTTTTACCTTATTTTTCTTATTTACAAAGATGATTATTACATTGGAATAACTCAGAAATGACATCCAAAAAGAAAACAAAGACCGTGATTGCTGAATCTTTTTACATTTTATATTTATTTATATTTCAACTAGACTCAACTAAACTCTTCGTTTGTTTTCCACCGTTGTGATCCTACACCTCGTTGCGTTTTGATTTTGTTGTGAACAATTTTGTCTGATGGACGTATCCTGCCATTTTCAACAACATCAACAGGCCCACATTGTATTCTGTCAAAACGAAATGCTCAATGAAAAAACTGTTTGCAGAACTCCACCATTTCCAAAGCAAATAAACAAGTGAAGAGAATCAACCCTGGAACGCCCACCAACAACAAAATCGCCAATCCACAAGGAAGAGGCTACAGGACAGTGTTTATAAAATCCTCATTAAGGAAGTTGTGAGATAACGCACCCGCTAGGGCATCACACACAGTTAAACGCAAGGCACGTACACACACACACACACACACACACCCCACAAAGAGACCACAAGCACTGTGCAATGCAGAGCCATATTATAGATAAGGGACTGAAACACCGAGCTGGGAAAAGAGGGAGCAGTGCACAGAGACAGACTGACAGGGGAGAGGACACAACAGAGATGAATCGGACAAACAAAGACAAGCCTCGGCCACCCTGTCGCCGGAACCACGGTCCTATTGAAAGGGACTTCAAAAAGTGTGCATGAGAATAAATGCTGTGGGATCTGGAGGAGAGCACCAGGAGCAAACACGCCTGCAGAGGGACTCGTGTCAGTGCATGGGTCAACACCGATTCAGCTTCGGCTAAGGAACCAGAAGTGTCTCAAGCTGTAGATGAACTCACCAGAACTTCATTGAACCAGTTACACAGTGAGAGAACCAAATCATTTTATTTCCTCGTTGCATGAGCTCATCCATAGGCCGCCCTAGAGGGTAGAAACTAGAGAGCTGCAGATTACTTCTCTCATGGCGAGCATTTGGGTCTCTAAACTGGGAACCATTTGCACCTCCAAGATTTTCTTCTTGCTGCTTTCCATCGTGCTGCTCTGGGGGCCTCTGTGCGGAGAGAGCAGCCCCATCTCCAACACTCATCGGAGGCAACGTCCCGCTCCAGGACTCGGGGACGGGTATGGAGGAGTGGTGGATCCATCACTGCTGGAGCAGGACGACAACAGCAAAATGCAAAACCTGCTGGAAAGCCTGAAGGAGCAGTTTCTACGAACTTTTAACCTGTCTGGTTTGGGTCCTCCGCCTCTGCCTGCTGGAAGTACGAGAGAGGAGCCTCCTGAATACATGATGGAGCTTTATAACCGCTTTGCTAATGACCAGACTGCCATGCCCACTGCCAATATCATACGCAGCTTCAAAAATGAAGGTACAACTTTCATGATGGCTTTGTTAATCGTACAAATAACCATAATTTAGGAAGTGCTGTATTGTCTAAATTGCCTATATGTTCTAATAATAACAATAGTAATAATATTTATTAGCATTTTAATTAATGATTCAAAAATGTGCAGTTCTAATAATGTGGCTCTAAGTCTGTGTGACTCAAAATGTCCTCCTTTATTATCTCGTCTAACAATGATCCTTTTCCTCGGAGCTATTCTTTGCAAAGCTGCTTCAGTTTTTGACTTTCAGTAAAAATGCTGCTGTTTGGGTTTCGAAATCACATTTTAATATGTTGCTAAAATTAGCTTTGCGGTGAAAAAATAAATCTAACTTTTGTTTTTCCTCTGTTTAGACACAAATCCCAGTTTTGTGGGTGGTGGAGGAGTGAGACGTCACCCACTCCTTTTCAACGTGTCGATTCCCCATCATGAACACATCACAGCAGCTGAGCTTCGCCTCTACACTTTGGTGCAAACTGACCGCCATCTCTATGCTGGTGTCGACCGCAAGGTCACCATCTACGAACTGGTGTCACACGACTGGTTGGACAACACGACCGATGTTAAGGAGGTGAGAGGCGACACGTTCAGAGAGACAGAGGAGCAGACTGAGCTGGTGGAATTATCCTCTCGTCAAGTTTACGGGACCGATAATGGCTGGGAGGCTTTTGACCTCACCGCCGCCGTTCAGCGTTGGCACAGATCTGATGGTGGCACCACACGCCGCTTGGAGGTGCACATCTCCAGCACTGGTGATGATGACAATGCTCAAGGCATGAAGAACAATAGCAATGGCACAAGTTCACCTGAAGGAGACATGAGGATCAAAAACAGCCCCAAGGAGAAGCACAAACCCCTACTGATTGTTTTCTCTGATGATCGGAGCAGCGATCACCGTGACGACAGGCGAGAGCTGAATGAGATGATCGACCATGAAACTTCAAACGCTGTTCTGAAAAATGGCATGGAGACAGGCATGGATGGATTGTGGGGGGAGCTGGGAGAGGATGGAGTTGAGGGAGACCCAGACGAAGAAGATCTCATCCAGATGCGCTCTAACTTGATCTATGACACAGCATCTCGCATTCGTCGCAATGTAAAGGGCAACCACTGCAAGAAGCAGTCTCTGTATGTGGAGTTTAAGGACATCGGATGGGACAGTTGGATCGTGGCCCCGACTGGTTATGATGCCTTCGAATGCGCAGGCATCTGTTCCTACCCTCTGACAAAGCACGTCACGCCGACGAAGCACGCCATTGTCCAGACGTTGGTCAACATCAACAGTCCTCAGAAGGCGGCTCGGGCGTGTTGTGTGCCAACCAAGCTGGACCCCATCTCCCTGCTCTACCTGGACGACGCAGGTGTGGTCACCTACAAGTACAAGTATGAAGGCATGGTGGTGGCTGAGTGTGGCTGCAGATAGTCCACCGATTCACGCAGCTCAACACTTTGTAAAGTCTTACCACAAAAGGAAGGATGCAAAATAAACAATAAGCTACATGAAGATGAGTGAAGAAAGTCTTTGCGGAAAGAAATAAATGCTTGTTGGACTGGAAGTGTTTATTCGTTGTTGATGAACCCATTGTGCAATCCAAGTGAACAAATATACATATATTTGAACAAAAAACAGGTAAAAACATGACGATCAGTCATCGTTGGTCAGACAGTGGACAGAAAGTAGAGCTGTGCAACAGAAGGTTGTCACAGAAAAAGTTGCGCCTTCATTCTTACAAGACATTAAAAACAAGATTTTTTTTCAAAGAACAGAGTCTATCCTACAATCTGGTGGGAACTAGTGGGTCAGCTGTACTCCTCCCTCTCCTTTCCCCCTGACATCTGTCTTCCTCTCCACTTATCTCTGGCCTCCCCACTCAAAGCGCACTACTAATCAGCACTTCATGTGCCTCGGTGCAGTCAAATGACCTGCCTGAGGCAACCTGACAAGCCACGGACTGTACAGACCCACCTCCCGCTTCCTACAGGCCCACCTCTGGCCTTCTGCAGCTCCCCTGGCATGTGAGCACTGTGTAAGCGGTTCCGGTGGCAGGGTTATTTATCTCAATCCTGTTTCCCTCTTCACATGCCTTCTTTCCACTCTCCCCGAGTCACAGAGATAGCAAGGTGTCGAGGGTCAAAAAACAAGTACACTACCACTCCTGCTTTTCTGGACACTTCTGATGTAGCAGGACATGGGATTGTCCACATTCTTAGGCAACCTTTTAGTATTACTGACCATGCTATCTCCAACCAAGTCGTCCATCACTTCCATGGAAAGACGGCTCTTTCTGAAGATACTGACTTTAACGTGTCAAAGGGGCCACGTTACCCAGATGAAATACTTCCTTTTATTACAGGCTGTTTGATATGTCTGCTGCTTGTGTCAAATAAAATACTATTTATTGTTCTAATTTATTAATTTCTAAACAGAAATGACTATATGTACATTTGTAAGTTAGCGTAGCAAGTTTTGTACCCGTGACAATGCATCTGCAGCACAAAATAAATTTTGTTGGGAAGAAATGTTGTAACTTTTTTTTTAAGTATTTAAAATATTACTGTTCCTTGCTGTTTCTGAAGGTGGCACGCTGACGTATGTAAAAAAAAAAAAAAAAAAAAAAAAAGCCTCAATGCAGAATCTGAAAGCAACATGTGTTGGTTTAACACTGAATCTCACCACTAACAGTGCATGACGTTGCATCTCCATTCGTTTTTAACTGAAGGATTTCTTTGCCATTCATTTTGGAAGAAGCTGTAGGAACAGACACACTGACATTCAGATCATTCATACCATCACTATCAGCTCAAAGGTCAGAGTTCACACACAACACACAAACAGAGCACCATGGGAAAATGGAAAAAAGTCCCACTAATGAACAAAATGAATGGCCTGTTGCCTGCGCTGACATTGAGCAAGCTGCAAGCAAGCGCGGTGGGAAAAAAAACTGTTTTGGGAAAAGAAAATGGGATTATTTGTGTCCTATTAGACAATCAGGTAAATAAAAATAAACAGAAGGTTGTAAAATACGTGTCAAACTCAAGATTTATGGCTTTTGTAACCGTTTGATCCAGACCATCAGATAAGGACGCACCAGACAAACAGAGTCTCTGTCTTCTCTTAGTTGGCTTAAGAAACAAATACCCAACTTTGAAGGCAAGAAAATCAACTTTAAATCTTCTTTAATCAGTATTTTGTTAGATTTTTGACATGGAAAACAAGAACATCCAAACTTTTGCTGACAGTCTCGCCAATGGCTCTGACTTCAGCCAACATGCACCAGAGTCTGCTACCACATACCGGTACATTCAAATGTTGTATTCACTGAATTATTCTCTTATTTAAAATCAAATGTTAGTATCTGTAGATTTTTATTCAGCTGAACTGAAAGATTGTGATAAATGTATTATTACAAAGAACTGTTCTGCTGATAGACGCGCTTGAGACATGAACGCTGTCGAGTGATGATTTCAATGTGATTTTTTTTTTTTTTCCAAATAAGTGTGTTCTTTAAAAAAAAAAAAAAAAAATGCTTAATTGAAAAAAAGATCACACTGAAATCATCACTCGGCGGCGTTCATGTCCCACACTTAAACTCTCTGTATAAACTCTATATATCAGGGCTATTCATATGAATTGCTCATGAGGCCACAGTTACTGAACGCCAAGAGCTCAGAGGCCGGACATCCAGAAACTGTCATTAAGTAAGTTTATTTTACAGTTTACAATATTTAATTTTAATTTTATTTATTTAAAAAAAAAAAAGAACCCATCGGTGGACCAAACTGAGCTCACCAGAGGGCCTGACTTGGCCGCCAATTGAATAGCCATGCTCTATATCTTCAAGGTTAGGTAATTTATTATTCTGCATGAATAATTTGAATTATTGTTACTGTTTTATCTATTTTTAAAGAAATAATGACAAAGATTTGCCCTCAAGAAGGACCACAATGCTGTAAAAACCCAACTGTGATTAGCACTTTGGTGTGCTCTTGCTTTAATTATAGGGTGTAACACTTACCCCACCAACAAATCTCCATCTGAACAATCCTTCATCGCTTCTGAAGCTGAAGTTTCATAATAACTGATGTAATATTTTAATATGAATGTCTCTGCTAAATATAGTTCATTCACATAAAAACGCCCTCACTTTTTTCTTACACTCCTTTAGTGTCATGTGTTTACAAATGGCAACAGGGGCCTCTTAGAAACCCAGATATGGCACCAGCCCAATAACAAGTGCTTCAAGATGTTTCAGATCCCAAACAATCCAGGCCTCGGGTGACCTCTCGTGTGAATCGAAGCAAAGGTCGTTTAAAAACAGCCACAGAAAAGAGGGCAAGGACCCCTCTTGATACAACGAGAGGCGGCCTCGGCTATTTTCGGCTCACTAATTGAACATTTACTGAACGTAAGAGAAAATATGAACCTGGTGTCTGGATGGCAAACATTCAGGGCATGTTCTTCAGCGGGAGCTCTGCTGATAAGGACAGCCGGAGAGGGATCTGTGCTTTTTCACACTTTTTTTGTTTTGAAATGTCCTCATTTGTTAAGAGGAGAGTGCCGGCTGCTCCCAAACCCCAACGTGAAGGGTTCGGCCTACGTGATAAATTTCAGCGTGCATCAAACGAGTAAACAGAACTCAGAGGGCGCAGACGCTTTAAAGAGCCTCAGAATCCTGTAATTCTCCAGTGCCTGACCTCACGACGCTGAGAACGTGTGTGTTACAGTGTGTGTGTCCCCAAAGCAGCATGGCTCGCCCTAACGCTGACGTGAGGTCTGTAATGGCTTCTGATTGTTTCCGCTTTGGGTCACGTTGTTTATCATACCATCTTTAGGCAACTCCACCACCCAGCGCTCGTCGTCTCTCCCTCTGTCCTCCAGAATCTTCCTTCTCCAGGAACAAGAACAGTTTGTGCCGTTGCTGCTTCACGTTCACGTTCAAAGGCCCCTCTGAACGTCCAGACACTTCTACCTGCAGTGGGAAGGTTTGAAAAGTGCATTTGAAGGGACAGCAGGTGCTCGGTTTAGTTCAGGCACTGCAGTTTAACAAAGAAAAACAAAAACAAGAAACAAACTTTAATTTTTTTTTTATTAATGTGCTCAACTCTCAAGAGAAACAATGAACATATTTCTCATTATAGACTGTGCAGAAAGAATTGTTGCTAAAGTTCTGCCAGAGAAGGAAATCTTTCAGACTCAAAGTCTTAAAGGAGCAGTCAGGCCAGCTTCACTTTAGTTTCTGTGTAAAGGTGGTGCTTTGGATGTAGATGAGCTAGAACGACTGTTGTGAATGAGGCAACTCACGTCTTCAACACTGTGGTTCATGCATTACAGTAGATTTGATTTAAACCTACCTGCTGCACTCACATGCTTTAGAGACGAACTCGTGCAGTCCTTATAGAACACCACAGAATTCTATGTAAATGATAGGGATGGGATGACACGGTGGCTCAGCGAGTAGGTCACTGGTCGAAGCTCGGCCAGGACCTTTCTGGGTGGAGTTTGCATGTTCTCTCTGTGCATGCGTGGGTTTTCTCCAGTTTCCTCCCACAGACCAAAAACATGCACGTTAGACTGATGGTGACTCTGAATTGTCCCAAGGTGAGTGAGAGAGTGAATGGTTGTTTGTCTCTAGTGACTGGAGACATGTCCAGGTGTCCTCTGCCTCTCACACAGTGATGACTGAATATGAGCACCAGTGACCCCCGCAACCCAAAAAGGAAGAAGCGTGTAAAGATAATGGATGGATGGATGATGGATGATGGATGGATCATGGATGGATGGATCTATCCTGGTTGTATTTCACTCCCTCTTCCACTAGATGTTACTAAAGAGATGTGACAAACTGAACCTTTGAAGTGAAGCTGCTCCATTTCTGCAGATCACCTGTTTCCTGTGACCTGCACCTCCTCCTCTGAAGTCTTCCTGTTTCCTCCTCCGCCGCTCCACCTACTTCCCCATCAGCTGCTGAACTATCCTGTTCCTCCATTGTTCCTCACTCACCATATGACCCCCTCGTTCCTCGCCTGTTGTCCATCCTGTCATCCAGCTTTCCTCTTCCTCGCTCACGTCACTTTATTTCCTCGTGCAGTTTTGTCTTGTGAGGTCAGTTTTATTTCCAGAACAGTTCTGTTCGTCTGCGACTCCTCACAGCTGCAGGACGAGCATTTGGACTACACACTGCACATGTCCATCCGTTTGTGCAACATTAGTCTTGGACTCCAAACATCATCGCACTCATTCACTCGAGCAGTTCAGAAGTTGTACAAATTGCAGAGCAGATCTGTGCTCAGCTGTAGGTCCTGCAGGCAACAAGCACATTGTGCAAACAGTTTCACTCACGTTATGTGAAACTACACATCTGAGTGAGTAAAATGTGATTCTTCTTTCCAGCCCATCAGCAGAGGTGCTGCAACACAAACACAGAAAACTGTAAAAGGCTCATGGGAAACACTTTGTGCCCTGGAGCTCCTCTTCATCGCTCCTCCAGAGTCTGCCTCCATGCTGCTTCTTGGTTTGCACGTTCTTATGACACATTGCATCACTTCGCACATGTAATCCCTGTATGCAAAACAAGCATTTGCAATAAACATATAATCATCTTTTAGGCTACTATAAATTATTTTATTGTATTTGTATTCAGAAATCCTCCTTACCCCTCAAATGTGATAAATATGAATTATACTGATGAAGTGCTGCGTGTTTTTGAAATAATTATTTACAATCTGTTCTTGTTGTTTAGACCACTTCTTATTATACCATTTAATATACTGGCAATAAAGTTATATTTTCTAAATCCCAATCATGTTGTTGACTGGACTGATTATGGCAGCATGATTCCAAAACACATGTTTGTTCAGACGTTTTGCGTAAAAGTCCAGTTATTTGGTTATAATAGATAAAACTACTACTAGTACAGAAAACTGTTCCAGTGGTGTAAAACTATCACTGTACGGCTTTATATTAAAAACTACCAGTACTGTTTTAAACTGTAAAGTTAAAAGCCCACCCATCCATCCATCCATCCATCCATCCATCCATCCATCCATCCATCCATCCATCCATCATCTTCACCAGCTTCTTCCTTTCTGGGTCACTGGCTCCCATATCCAACTATCACTGTGCGAGAGGCGGGGGACACCCTGGACATGTCTCCAGTCCATCACAGGGACACATAGAGACAACCAACCTCACATCTTTTATACCAGAATTAAGATATTCAGTCAGTTGAACCCAGTGAGGTCCAGCTCATTAGAAAGAAAGTTCGTATCGTAGGAGGGCAACGACCGATAAATCAGCGATTTATCGGCTCACTGATTTCTCTGCCCTGATTTTTATATTTCAGAGCACTTTTTTTTTGTTGTAGTTTTAACAACAATTGTCTAAACTTCATTTATATTTCAGATCACTGCCTTATGGCCAGTTAAAAACAAGCTTGTATTGTTTCTAGGACGTTGTTCAAAGGTATGTTCTTCAATGAAATTAGATAGTAAAATTGAAGGTGCGTCGTGACCTTGAAACACCTGACAGTGTCACTTACAAAACAAATCGTAATCAGCAGGTCAGACCTTTTAGAGATTGTGATCGAACAGAAAGCTGCAATCGGTGCAGCCCTAGTGTGTGGTCATCATCATTCTCTGCATTTCACCCACCACACCTGAGACACACCCAGGTGGAGGGTGGGCAGCTCTGTAAGCACCAGGGAGCAGTTAGGGATTGGGTGTCTTGCTCAAGTACACCACCACATGTGGGCATTTGAACCTGCAACTTTCTGGTCCCAGGTCAGCTGCCCCACAGCGGTCCCTTGGCAATGTCCTGTAAAAAAAAAAAAAAGAACAAGAAAAGGAAAAGAGAAGGACTGCACTCTTTTTTTGGTTCTTGTAAATATGTCTCCAAAAAGATCAGAGCCAAAAGATCTTGGAAAAAACAAAACAAAAAACAAAAAACAAAAAAAAACCAGCACCATCAATCAGAGAGCAAAAATCAAACAGATGCAAAGATGTTGTGATTCATACGTGTAGCAGGAATGTCTGAGACGTTCTCCTTCCTGCTGCTCCTCAAACTTGAGCTGAGCAGCAGGTGTTCAAGCTTCATACATGGAAACTGAACAGTTATCCAACTCAATTCAAGATGGCCGCCACAGCTAATGAACATTAGCCATCACAATGACTCTGTCAGCTTTGGTGCAGCAGTACATGAGAGTCATACACATCACGCTGTCTGAGCACCAACATCTGCATCATTTACAAGGTTAGGTCAAAACAGCTACAGATTATTTTAGTTTAAAATGTTTGCATGAAAGGAAGCGGGTGACGTGCATTCCTTCAAGGACTGCTAGGCCGCCTTTAATTTGAAAGAGTTGTAAAGGAAGTCCTTTATGTTATTTAACCCCAGGAAGGCCCTTTAACTTTCTGACAATTATTGTTCCTCAGTGGAAAAATTATTTCAAAATGCTATTTTTTAAATATATTTTCTCATAAACATAGTCAATCTTTCAGAACTATCTCAGCCTGAAATGAAAATATAAAATTTAATTATCTTTTTTTATTTGAACTCTGAGTCTTTTCTTGAAAAACATATATATACAGTATATATACATATATATATATATATATATACAGTATATATATATACAGTATACAGGTAGTCCTCTACTTAAGGCGCCCTCGACTTACAGCAACTCGGACTTAAGAACGGGTGTGCGGAGCAGCGTTAACATATATTTTACATGTATTTCCTCGACTTACGGCAAAAATCTGGACTTACGAACGGGTTTGCGGCGCAGTATAATGAGTTTC
>JAVCKU010000001.1:3812274-3826663 GCA_032273985.1 Hypsolebias coamazonicus
CAGAATGACACAATAGTTAAAAATTACCCAAGTATCACATTGTTCTTACTATTGCTTGAACTAAGATACAACATAGACACAATCAGCGATTAATTCAACCTGTAAACACAACATAAAGCCAGTTTGCATACAAATGACCAGGGCTTAATTTGAGCTTGATCCTGCCAAAACAGGATCCAGGAACTCTCTTATTTTGACAGGGTGCATTTCTGTAACTGTTTGCTTGGATCCGCTAACTCTCGGGCTTACTAATAATAAAGTTATGAACAAATTTGACTGCCTTGAATGAATAAAACCTGTATTGAACATGTAATCTGAAAATAATTACATAAACACTCATTTTAAACATAACAGCACTTACTAGCTTCCTAATATCACATTAGAGCTGTCCCCTTCCACTTCTACTCTTAAAAACATTTCCGCCCCTAAAAGTTCAAAGTCATGGGCAATTTAATTAAAACACAAAAATATAATTAAACATTTTTCAATATGCATAAGTTCCTGCACCAGCCCCATAGCACAAGAATGTGAATGAGGTTAAACCGAGCTTCTCTGAACACTACCACCATCTCTGCTCTTTCTCAATATTGTCAGACCTCCTTTGACCAAGTTCAACCCGGTCCCTTATGTGAGGTTGTGGGTGGCTAAAAGACACAGGACTGCTACTGCGACACGGAGCAAGGTGCGGAGCAGGGAGGAGGATGAGGAGGCACACCTGACCAAGGTGTGGGATAAAGTAAGTAAAGAAATGATCCTGCACTTAATACACTTATATGTCACACAAAGTGTTTAAAAGTAAATTATAAATATAAACTGGCTTCAGCTGTGATTTTAGCCTCTTTTTGGCGGTGTTCAAGCACCCCTAAATTTTAACTCAGCACCCCTGAAAAATAAAGAAACCATCATTAAGAATGTGTAAGGAAACAGTTCTCAAACCTTCGATTCACCAAAATATTGAATAAATGTAGAATAAATGACAACGGTCACAAATGGGCCAGTAAAATCTAGGATTTTTTGCATGAGTCCCGCCACCTGTCAATCAATCCAGAGGCATGTCAGCAACTGACCAATGAGCAACCTCAATTTGTCCTGAAGTAAACGCCCCTTACCTGCAGAGGTGCAGTGGTTTTGCATTACGAACACTTTGCAGTCATTCCAATAATGAGTTTACATCTTTTGTTTCATTTTAATCTACTGTGATAAACCTTTGTAAAATACACCAGAAATGGCATCTACTTTATTCAAAATTTTCTGGGGGAGGACCCTCACCTGCCATTTGTTTTGTTTACAAATTAAGCCCTGCAAATGATGTGTATTTTGACTTAGGACTACAGCTTTTAGCTAGTTCTTGAAAGTACTGCACTGACAACATTACTTGCAATCTGTATACCTGTACCAAAAATGTTTTTGTAGAATACAAAGACGAGCTGTGTCTCCTCACAGCAACAGGAGATTTCCAAACTTAACATTCTTCTTCTTCTTTTGGCTGCTCCCTTCTTCAGGGGTCACCACAGCAAACTAACTTGTACAAAGACTTGGCAGGTGTTTTTACACCGGATGTCCTTCCTGACACAACCAGAGACCACCGAGCTACCACAGCCCTCTGTGTGGAGCAGAGAGCTGCTATCTAGGACACCCGGGGATTAAGGACATTGCTCAAGGGTCCAGAGTAGGGCAAATGAGGGTGGAGGCAGGTGTGTGTGTTTCACCTTTCCCACGCACATTTTGATGTTGTTGGTCTGGGGAGTCAAACCAGCGACCTTCTGATCACAGGCCCACTTTTCTAACCTCTGCACAACACTCCCCAACCTTTACAACCTTAACATGGTGCTTCAAAATAAAGCCTTTCCACGCAGTGAAACAAAATAGCAAGTAGTTAAACACATTAATCAAACTCACTCTGTCCTATAATTCTAGCTTACAGTGTGTCATTAGAAAGGAATTCAAAAAAGAGGAATTGTAGTTGAATTAATTCAAGGTGCTGAAGGTCTAGTGTGCTGGGTGGTGAGGGAAGGGCTTGTCTGTGATGCTGATGAAGTCCGGTGGCCTGAGCTGACGAGCCAAGGTGCTGAGGCAGAACGAGTCACACTGCTCCTCATCAAATAGTATTTCTTTTTTTAGCTGTAGGTTCTGTTCATTTGCCAGTGCTTTGATGAGTACAGCTCAAGTAGTTTTACTCATTTTTTTCTAATTCTCCTTGAGCTGTTCATGCAGTTTTTGGCTTTTTTGATTGAAACCTTCTCTGGTTATTTCTATGTTGATGTTCACTCTAATAGTTACTAACAGTCTATACTTTACCATCCATAGCATCATCACAGACCAAGGAGTATGAAGAAATAGGCCAAAGTATTTCTCAAGGCTAGGCTAACAATCAGCCAAACCTTTTCCTACTGATTTTCAGACTTATAAAATAACACTTTTTAAAAATGTAATTCAGCTGTGATAGAATGCTACATTAGCTAAAAGTAAGCCTCTACACGTTGACGCTTTAGTTTAGTTTGATGCTGTTTGTTTTAACCATGGTTCATGTTACTCTGTAAATATCAGTTCCTGAGGTTGTTGCTGCCCTAAAAGTTGTGAGACGTCTCTAAATGACGCCATCACCTAATTGGCATAATTGACAACGTGTATGTAATTGTGATGGATGCTGTGAGAGAGAAGAATAGACAAGAGACAAAAAACAATGAAAGTCACTCCAGACATGTTTATCAAATGAACTTTCTGCTGTCGATGCTTGTGTTTTGTGTTACAGTTCTAACCCTCTTTCTTTATCTGAACAGGCAAATGTAACCCATGAAATCCTTTGTAGTCAGTTTTGAGCCTAGATTTATTTTAGACCAAGAAAGTTTTACATTTATGTGGATCAGCCAGTGGCAGCTTCCCACATGTGTGATTCATTACAGCCTGGACACGGAGGGTTAATACCTCCTGCTCCTGGGAGGGATGCTGAACCAGGACTGGGTCCGCTGTACATTCTTTGGGAGAGGCCCCACAGCGTCCAGAAGAGTAAGAACGATGGATGCTTTCACATCAGAGTTTCCAAAAGTCTCCAGGAAGATCAGAAAAAATAGCTAGCTATGTTTTAAAGAGCTGTTAGATGAGTTTGGATAGTAGACAAATTTAGTGACAATGTTGATGTGACGATGGGGTGGACTGATTCATTCAGCAGCTTCAGGAGATCATAACACAAACGCTGTGGTTGGTTGAAGTAACCGTAAACTAAACAAATGGTGTCAAATGAAGAAAATCACTGTGAAAAAAAAAATCACTGTAGTGCCACTTGGTTGTTGATATGTGCTGCTGATCTCATGCTGCTGATTATTTCATGTTGCTGTGTTCATTTGTCCTCATCTGCTCACACAGACTCATGTTCGTGCTGCTGTTTGGCACATTGTTTTGTACTAGTAGTGCTTAGTGTATTCTTAGTTTAGTGTATTTCTTAGTTCATATCTTGGATCTTATTACTGTTTTTCTTTACAATTTGTATTTTTTTGGATGTAACTGGGACACTGTGTACAGTTTCATTCCACCTCATGTACCACATGAGGTGTGACTGACAATAAAGACACCTCGACCTTGATTTAACACTGTATTTCACACCTGTATGATGCTTTGAGAAAGTTTTGTCTTTAAGCCTGAAAAACAATCTCAAAGAGGCTAGCCTTTAGCCGTTAACTCCTGGAAGAAGATTTCTGTCCTTTTCTTCAAACTCCACCTTCTGTGCTTGATGTCGCAGCTCATACGGTACTAACTATTAATAACTATTTGACAGAGTTTGGTTTGGAGTAAAGATATTATAGACCTGACTCGTCTGCGCCCAGCCAAAGGTTCTAAGAATGTGTTTGGAACTTTGAGGTTTGTATTTGCTATTTGTATTAGAAAATACAATATGTTTAAGTAAGACAGAAAACAAATGTATGCCTTTGCCCTTGTTTCTGATATCTAAAGATGTAAAGTTGGTTTGGTGAAATGTCTAAAACTGTTGCATCTTTGGTTGTCAGATCATCAGAATGGGATACTGACCCTTAGCTAAAAAAGCAGCAGAATCCAGTGAGCTCAGCATCACGAGCTGGAGGGAAGTGTGTGTTCACAGTGCTCTGC
The DNA here is from genome assembly GCA_032273985.1 of Hypsolebias coamazonicus. NCBI lineage: Eukaryota > Metazoa > Chordata > Actinopteri > Cyprinodontiformes > Rivulidae > Hypsolebias > Hypsolebias coamazonicus. Next base: position 3,816,376 of record JAVCKU010000001.1, read on the forward strand.
GAGATTCACACAGACCCGGCAGAGTAAACCAGAACCCAGCAGTCGCAGTGCAACAGCTACAGGACTGTCTTTTACAGACTAAGGCTGATGGGAATGGATTTATTTTTATGTTCACGGACACTTTTTGTATTTGAAGATGGATCCTGCAGATCTGCAGGTACAGGAGAAGGAAGAGGTCATGGGTTGTAGTGGGGTGCAGGACCTGTCATGTCTCCTTGTAGCTAATATCAGGTCTTTTCAACTCTGTCTGATACCTGGCATTGGAAAATGTTCATATCTGAGATTGCAGATTTAGCGTGACCGATCCATTACCATTGAGATTAAGTGAACGTGGCTCAGAGACCATCACCACAGGGGTGCTGGGCTCAGAGGTGGGTCATAGGTCAGGCAGGGACGGTAGTGTCTTTACATCTTATGTCATCTCTCAGACAACAAAACATGGCCTTTGGCTCAACAGCCCCCTTAAGTCTGAGAACTAATGACCAATCCACACTCTCCACCTTCAAACCAAATGATCAGTGTTATCTGTTAGACAAGACAATGTGACAGTTCCACTATAAAGGCTGCATGGGGCTCATTACTGCTGCTAAGAACTACTGATTCACTGAGATAACAACCTGGTTACCTGCTCACAGTGAGCGTGTGACTCTGATTAGATTACAGCCCTGATGAGTGAGGCTGTGTCATCATTCCTCTTAAAAAACAAAACCATTACATAGAATGTACACTTTCAGCTAGTTTGAGGTTGTTTCACTTGAGAGTTGGAAGAACACATTTTTAAATTTGCCCTTAGTAATGTGATATCTATCCTTTCTCCCTCCCTCTTCCATCATCTGCCGCTGCTCCTCAGGCTTCTCGCTCTGCCTCTGATGATGCTGATGTTTCCTGTTCCTCCAACTAGATTCTGGGTCATAAATTCCCAAAGGACAAAATAGGAGGAGGAGGGAGGGAGGGAGGCTAGAGAGAAAGTAGAAAAGGAGGAAAAGAGAAGCACAAGCACACAGGAGAGAGGGGCGAAGAGAACAGAAGAACTGGTGCACCTTGTCTCCATCAGGGTTCGTATGGAGGCGACAGTAGGTCCAGATCCCAGGTGATTGTAGTACGGTCCTTCATCTTTCTCCAGGACTTGTTCTTGGGGGAAACAAAGAAATTGCACATTATAAAACACCACCTAAAAGCCCTGAGAAGATGACGTTCTGAAGTCAAATGTTACAGTAATGAAATTCTGTTTTACTGACATAGAGGCACATCTCACATATATAAGTTGCTGCTTTTTTATATCTTGATGGTTTTATATGTGTATTTTGATTGTTCTGTGTCAGTGAGTGTCAGAAAGGTGCCTCTAAATAAAATGTATTCTTATTATTTCTGTCAGTGTGTCCATCGACTTCTTGTTAGAGTGCACTTTTCCCCTTTTGGCTGTTCCCTTCTTCAGGGGTCGCCACAGCGAGCAGCTTGCATGAGGATTTGGCGTTTGCTTTTACCACAGACCAACAAGCTACCACAGCCCTCTGTGTCGAGCAGAGGGCTGCCTTCTAGGGCGCTCAGGGGAACAGGCGGGGGTTAAGGGCCTTGCTCAAGGTCCCAGATTGGGGAAAATGAGTGTGAACAATGTGACATACAAAGGAGTGGAAGCAGCTGTGGGTGATTCTCCTTTTCCATAAAATATTTGATGTTGCAGTCAGCACAGGGATTTGAACTGGCAACCATCCCCATCTCCCCACTCCATAGGTGCATTTTATTACAAAAATCAATTATCATAGTTTTCCCCACCACCAAAGGTGAAAGGGCAACACTTTATTTGTCTGTCATGTTAGCAAAATATCTGATGAATCACCATACGTACATGTATTTTTAATGAAACTTTTAAAAAGTAACTTTTAGATAAAGATCTACAACTGATTAACTTTTACAGTCAATCCAGGTTAAGATGGCCACCACAGCTGCACAACCTTAGCAAACACAGAAATGGCTAGGAGTTGGTCTTTGCAGTCCACAATACTAAAGTTTGATGTGGTAGTAGCTGAGGCTGGTCCCCACTTTATACTCCAAGAGCTAACTACTATTATTGCATATATTTTGGTTTTAAAACTTAAACTTCAACTTTAACAAATGGGGTCAACTCTGTCTGTCTGTTAGCAAAATATCTCATGAACCTCTGGAAGAGGTTCAGAAAGTAATCATGTGTGGCTAAAACAAAAAAACGTTTCAGCAGCACACACGAGGACTGTGATGACTCAGACAGTCTGACTGATAATGAGCTGAAATCAGGAGAGGTTGAAGCTAAGAGTAAGTTGCAACATGTTAATGACATGCTTAAAACCTGAGTCCCAACTGTTGGAGTCAACACTGCCTGTTAGCAAAATATCCCATGAACCACTGGAGGAGTTTTACTAAAACTCATAAGTAATCACTAGATGAACATCTACAACTTTTGGAGTGAGCCCAGTTCAAGATGGCCTCCACAGCTAACCAACCATAGCCCACATACAGTACAATGTCTGTCATTTAGTCAAATTCATCAATACTGAGCTAAAGTTTGGTGTGGTAGTAGCTGAGAGTGGGGGGAGTGGTGGTGCAGAGGTTAACGAAGGTGGGCCTGTGATCAGAAGGTCACCAGTTTGACTCCCTGGGCAGACAACATGAAAAATGTGGGTGGTAAAGGTGCAGCATCCACACCTGCCTCCACCCTCATTTGCCCCACTCTGGGCCTTTGAGCAAGGCCCTTAACCCCCACCAGCTGCTCCCCCGGGCACCCCAGATAGCAGCTCTCTGCTCCACACAGAGGGCTGTGGTAGCTCAGTGGTCTGTGGTTGTGTCAGGAGTAAAAACAATCGCCAGGTCTTCAAGCAAGTTAGTTTACTGTGGTGACCCCTGAAGAAGAGAACAGCCAAAAAAAACAAGTAGCTGAGTCATCCTTAACACATGCTGACAGATCTTGCAAAATCTCATGATGCTGCATGAGTTCACACACATCATTAGTTACATCATTTGACCAAAAACAGGTACAAGCCTAGTTTAGTTTAAATGCAAGGGGTGATATGTTAACATGGTTCATGAGATGCTTTAATGAATGCTTGGCTTTTTATTTATTATTTGGAACACCTCCAATCCATTTCCACCAGGTTCTTCACAGCTTGAAGCTACAGGGGCTTGTGGACGTGAACGTCACGCTCAGTAAAAGTCCTTTTACTTCAGTAAAAATTAAAAACTTGACTCGTCCTTGTTCTCATACATCACTTTTGTCAAATGACAAATGTACAGCAGAGGTTCTGAACTAAGACTCAAAGATTAACTCTTTGTAGCTGAGGCCAAAACATTGCAGAAGAATTATGCAAGGGTGCAACTGGCCTCAACATCCAGCTCACACAAACACACACGCACACACACACACACTATCCTCCAGTCAGAGTGGTCTGTGAATGCAGGGTGTGGTGTGAAGGCTGATACTTTGTAAAGCAGAAGCTTACTGTGGTGACGCTGAATTCCACAGCAAACAGAACTGCGCCTGTGTGAACCATGTGCACTGTTGTGTTTATGTTGTGTTTGACTGTGGGCGTGCATCTGACCATAGGGGAACTGTGGTCAACTAGTTCTGCATCTGCTAACAACTCTTTACCACTGTATTGTTCTTGCTAACACTTCCTCTTATGGGGCAAATTCTGCAAACTTTCCATCAAATCCTTATCCAAACCTTGGAAACCAGCTCAGTGATTAAGTTGTGTGATAGTGTGTGTTTCTCTGGTTCAAAGGCAACATTAGGTCACATTCCCATGGAGTGTGGAGACACCAGGGGCGTGGCTCATAGCAGGAAGCGAAGGAGTCATTCTAGATTCTTGTTTAAAAATACCATAGAAGTGCATGTGTGTGTGTGTGTGTGTTCAAATTATGATTTTAAACTTTAGCCTTGTGTCTTGAAGGCAGTTTGGTGCCATCATGGTGTTATGCTAAAGGAAGTTATTGATGCACTGCATGGACAAGACAAACTCCTACAGCTAAAGGCCTGTTGCTGCAGCTGCTCTCTCCCTGCTGTGTGTCCTTTTCAATGGGTACAAACAGAAATGGTGTACAAACTGGGTCTTAATGCTTTATCTGGAATTATCACATGCTAAGAGAAATGCAATCAATTGCATTTATCAAAAGGGTTCCTGCGAGAAGAACAACAGTTTAACAAAAAGAAAATAAAACCCATAGTGCAGAAGCACTTCTGATTCACCAAGTATTGATTTCACTTCTCAAAATATTTTTTTATATTAGGCAATATTATTTTAAATACATAATGATTTAGTAATTATTTCACCAGTAAAAGGCACCAACTCCACAACCAAAACCATAGTCCCAAGCAGGCTGCAACCTAAATATAAGACCACACCACAACAAACAAAATGTCTAACAAAGACGTGGATTTGCCAGCCAGCCACAAAAGGCTCCTTCTGCCAGCGCTGCTTTTGTTCCTGCCTGCTGCCTTCATTGCCTCACAGTGTTGATGTCTGGTCAGTCGCTGCATCATACCCTGGTAACACACATTCATTGACAAACAACAAATATCCAGAGGAAAGCAGAGCACTAGGGAATGAAAATAACTGGTTATTAAAGTTGAATAACCCACAAGGTTTCACTAGGTTACAAATATCAGAAGAATTTTGCCGTTCACTAAATACCAAAAAACTATTTGCTATGTCATCATACTCTGACTCATACTCTGTGGATAAGTTGGTCTGAGCCTATTACAATCTACAGCTCTTCGCAACATGCAAACTTCCCTGTATCTCTATGAAAAAAATAAACAACATTTTGGAGGCATTGTACTTGTTTGAAGGATGCTAAATGAGTATCTAAAAGTTTAAAACATGTTTGTGAGTGAAAAGAATCATGTATTATACATGCAAAGACAGGTACTGATGCACACACTTACCCACACAGGTACAGGTGGGGAAATCTGACTGTTGGTCCTTGAAGGGAGTATCCAACAAGTTCTTGGTGGGTGTATCCAAGTAGCGCAGAGGGGAATCTAGGAAGCCTTTGAGTGAAGGGGAAGAGTGAAGCCCGTCCTTTGATGGTGTGCCCTCTTCAGTAAAGCAGGTGGTAGACAGTACTGCTAATTCCCCCGAAGCTTCAAATTTAAAGCGTTTAGGCAGCGGAGAGCCTTGCATGCTAAAAGTGTTTTCAAGCACTCTGGGTGGCTGCTGCTTGTCCAAAGAGGTCTCCTGGTTCACAAAAGCATCAGCTGGCTCTTGCCATTGCATTTCCATGGTGCTCTCTGTGTTTGGCAGGCTCATAGTTGTTTCACTTTGACTACCAAATCCATTCTTGTTGACAACCATCTCCTGATCATCAGAATGAGGTGTGGGGTTGGCTTCAGCAGTGGAAACTGAGGGAACTGACTTGGTGGTTTGGGATGATGTGGAGCTGAGGTCCTGAGGACTAATCACACATTGATTCCCTAGCTTGGGGCCTGGAGCGATCTCCTTCTTGGACTGACTGGCAGATGTGTCAGGAACTGAGTCTCCAAATTCAGCCTCAAACTGGCGGATCAGTTCTTCAAACTTTGGATCTATGTTGATGAGATTTTGTAACTGAGAAGTGTTGGATGAAGATGTGGAGGTCACAGGTGTGACGTTGCTGGTGTTACTGGAGGTCAGGCTCATGCCTGAGTCTTCTGAAGTATCATGGGCTGCAGGAGCCACAGATTGGAACGCAGGCTTCATGAGAGTTGGAGCGTGTTCTGATGCAACAGAAGGTGTAGAAGAGGAAGTCATTGAGGTGTTGGAGATGGATACCTGAGATTGGGCTGGGGCAGGGAGACCTGCAACAGCAGCCTGAGTGGAGTTGAGGAGGGCCAGAGAGGGGAGAGAGCATGCTTGCAGGCTGTTTAGAGCTGGGGATCTGTCTATCACATGGACTGGTGGTTTTTGTACACTGATCTGAGCTTGAGGCAGAAAAGTTGGCATGGAGGCTTTCTGCTTAGTTTTCTTGATGATTATCTGTTTGGGTTTGGAGAGGGGGTGGCCCAAGGACATCCCACCTATTGATTTTATGACAGGAGATCCTTGGCTGCTTTTCTTCTTTTTGGGCTCCTTGGGTTCCTGCTTAATCTGCAGAAGTGACAAACCTTCTGCATCCACTTGTGGCCACCATTTTTTCAAGTTTTGGCAACCCATTGGTGCACGGGAGCCTGGTGCTCCAAAACCAGAGGGGTGGGTAGAAAAGAGGTTCCTCCTGTAGTGAAGGTGGTGCTGAAGAGCTGCCTGAGTGGAGTGGCTAATGGATGCTTGTCCAGGAGACATAGTATTACCAAGGTAGTGCTGACCTTGCTGTTGGCTGTTTGAAATACCATATTGTCCACCAGAGGCAGTGTGATGGTAGTTTTCAGGGTCTGACTCCTGTTTTATTCTGGCCTGTGCTGAGCCACCTTGGCCTTGAATTTCCCCGTTCTGTTTCAAGCTGAGCTGCTGCATGACTGGAAGCTTAAAAGGGGCACGTTTTAATTTACCACTAGTATCACCAAGCAGCTGTTTAAGCTCTGACATGGGGTCAGATTTATTGTGAGCTGAAGTTATAAAGTGAGACTGGGTTTCAGATTTCAAACACATCCATGGATTCATCTGTTCCAGTTCTCTACCAGAGCCTTGCTTCCCCTGCTGAGGATTATAACTGAAGCCCAGGGGTTTTCCCTGACCTGGGAAAGGAGAAGTAGAGGATGGGAAAGGTGTAGCATGAGGCAAATGACCCTGGGACTGGGGTCTGTGATGTTCACATAATGATGGATCCTGCTGATTGGTATGCAGACCTGGAGGGACAGACTGTGGGCGAGATGATGAGGTGTTTGTTGGAGAGGATAGGCTCAAACCATGCGTGATGTTCTCTGTGTGTTGTTGGCTATGAAATGTATTTTTGAATAAGGTTTGGTCAAGAGAACTGGCTGCCTGAGGACCAGAACCAGATAACTGTGTCAGGGCATCTATGGCAATGGCTGCTTGAAGGCTAATATTCTTTTCTTTGACCATGGAAAGCACCTGGGGAGAGCAAGGAATAGGAGGTTTGGAGCAGGGCACCTGGTCTTGGTGAGGGCCTGGTTTTACTGCCTGCTGCTGGGAACATGAATTAGATATATGATGGGTACCATTCATCTGTCGGTATGTCTGAGGGTGTTGCTGCAAACTGGTTTGCTGTGAGTGTGGAGCACCATCAGCTGTTTTGTGGGAGCCTTGATTTTCTCTAGTTGCTAACTTAATCTTCTTCTCCAGCCACTCAAGATAGTCAGGACAGTCAGGTCCATCACAGTTGCAGTTGGGGGGCTTGTGCCCATGTTTGGCTTGGCTCAGTGCTGTTCGTAAAGTCTCAAGATCCTCTGAAGGTTGGCAGCTTCCCTCAGGTACCTCTGCAAAACCTCTAGAATGAGCCCCTCCAGCACCTGTCTCCTGGATGAATCTTTCATACAATTGGGTTGTATTTATCTGCACCTGCTGGCAAGATGATGATGAAGGAGGCAAAGAGCTAGCAGTAACAGAAAAAGCCACCAGATTGTGGGCATCCTCCATGTCTGCATGGTGAACTGGTTGAGCAGCGGTTGCACCACCACCGCCACTCCAACATGTTTGCTGCTGCTGCTGCTGGGTGTCACTGATCTTGCCATGTCCTGGCACCCAGCTCTGCCTAGGGGGCACACTTCCTGCCTTCTGTTGTTCTGTTTCCATAGATGCCTCATCATCATTAAGATAAGGGCTCACTCCATTGGCCAACTCAAGACTCAACACGCCTTCCTGGAGGCGGTCATGAGAACCAATTTCCATCTGGCCTCCACTTCTGGGGCCATCCACTGAAGGGACTTTGTGAACACCCTGAAAGACAAATGTGGATAAACATTAGTAAAACTGAAATAATAATAATAATAATCCACGATACAGGCAAAACAATAAAAACCAACAACAAGACCAAATAACTTAGAAATGTTGACTCTATGGTGTGCTCAATCAGTATTTTTATTTTAACAACTACAGGTAGTCCTCGGTTTACGTTCGAGTTCCGTTATAATGACCCGGTCTTATACCGATTTGAACGTACACCGAAACTGAAAGAACATGGCGGTCGTAAACGCGGATTTTAAACTTAAACCGAAACTGAAAGCAAATGGCGGCGTAATGTCTTTTTAAACACATTTGTTTTTTAGCTACGACGATTTCGAGCACACCGTCGGAAAGCTCTCGACGAGGAGATGCAGATAGATACCGAGCTGCTCGTCCTAGGTCCATTTTTCACAGAGTAATTAACGTTCGAAAGTTGACGTTTTCTCAGGCGGTTTGCAGGTGTTCGCCTGAGAAAACATCAACTTTGAACGTTAATAGCGCGGTCAATTTTTGAGCTACGAGGACGTGCAGGGCGCCAAATTAAAGGTCTCGACGAGAGCTTTCCATCGGCCCCCTCGGCATCTTCGTAGTGACCGAGCAGCAAGCGTTTGAATATTCGATTTTTGACCGATTTCGATCGCCTGCAGCTCGGTCCCCGTATGGGCTACAAGGACGTGCAGGGCGCCGAATTAAAGGGGTCGACGAGAGCTTTCCATCGGCGCCCTCGCCGTCCCCGTAGCTCGAACGGTGACCGAGCAGCGAGCGTTTGAATATTCGATTTTTGCCAGATTTTGATCGCCCGCCGCTCGGTCCCCGTATGGGCCACGAGGACGCGCAGGGCGCCAAATTAAAGGTCTCGACGAGAGTTTTCCATCGGCGCCCCGGCGTCCCCGTAGATCAAACGGTGACCGAGCAGCGAGCGTTTGAATATTCGGTTTTTGCCCGATTTCGATCGCCCGCCGCTCGGTCCCCGTTCGGGCTGCGAGGACGCGGAGGGCGCCGAATTAAAGGTCTCGACACAACAACAGCGTACTTAGAACGCTGTTTTAATGTGATTCCAAGCAGTTGGCTAACAAAATACCCTAAAAAAAAAAAAAACATAAAATGCTGCATAAAAAAGACGACGTAAGGTGTGATGACGTCACTGGGGCGGCGATCGTAAACGCGAAAAAACGGGAACCGAGCCGATCGTAAACCGAGGACTACCTGTATATGGCGATTGACATCTTGGGCACCCCAGGGCTAGTTTTTAAAAAATGTGGAGTATAATGGAGGATTGTGGCTTTCATTGCATGGTTATATTGCCTATGACTGATATGCACTTTTAAACTTTAAGGTGTGTAAGTTACACTATAAGTCAAGAAGCCACTAGTAGCTGGTGCTAGTTTTTGAAGAGGGAACTGGAAGTGCAGTTTTTGAGAAAAACTGTGGGAAGAGTAATGGTGTCTTGTCTAACTATCTCCTTAGTAAAAGCTTCAACTACCATAGATAAATTGGTCCATTTTCCTTAAAATGACATTTATATCTCAATAGCGGTACGTTTACGTAACTACTGTCACCTGATGCCACTAACATTTGGTCAAAGTTAAACTTGCATACATAAATGCCAATTTACTTACCTGTGCTTCTGTTGTCTGAAAAGACGTCGTCTTAGCACCCCGCCAAATCCACCGTCTGCTTGTTTGCCGCATGCACATTCAGCGTACGTCGCAACAGACACGCCCCCTACATGCGGACATACGTTACGTAAAATGCAAATCGTGAAGACTCTGGTCACAAGTACACACCCTGAGTGTTTACACTAGCACTACAAAATAACTGACACTAATAGTAGTACCGGTACACTGACCCAACACAGAAATTGTATATAACTCCTAATGAACTCCACAGTGTAAATAAAAACCTCTACATTAACTCTGGCAAAGTAACACTTTTGAATTAGCTGTGAAAGATCATGGCCAGAGAAAACTGGCAGGTTACTCACTACTCACTGGCAATAATATTCCCCACCTCCTGAAATCTGCAAGATGAATCGGGATTCAACAGATTCTCTGTTCAAGAGTTCACTTGAAATGCTCCATGATTGGATTTCCTGCATTTGATTTCATCCCGTAATTCCGCAGCCTGCTGGGTGCCGACAAGGTGCCGACATAAATGGCTAGGAAGCATTAAATTAAAGGCAGGTTGCCATTGGAAAATTAATTAATTAATTAAACTTGGCCGCAACAAGTTATAAATGAACTTGAAGATCTTTAAACTTGTCTGTAGGAGTCTTGGATGCCAGAAAATGAATCCTCACATATCCAAGTCACAGTATTGTTGAGTCTGGGAACAGGAGCACACAGTGTTTTTTTTTTTCTTTTTTCCAGAGACTATATATTCAGTAGATCAATTTTTTGGAGACTTTTCTAAAAAAAAAAAAAAAAAAAAAATCCCTTTAC
>JAVCKU010000001.1:3826763-3836949 GCA_032273985.1 Hypsolebias coamazonicus
CAGTCATCCAAACCTAACACAGAGCTCCGAGTGCCACATTAATGGATAACACACATATTTAGAGTGGCTTCAAATAGTTTTACCTTGTTGTGCCCCCTCGTAGCACAACGGGAGGGTGGGGGGTGGGGGGTGGGGGGGGACCAAGTTCTTCTCCCCTCCTCCAGTGGATTAATGAAACCAAGTTTCATTGGACAGAGTTTTTTTTTAAACCTTTATTTATACAACTAGTATTATTAAGTCACAATGACCCATTCCCCAAGAGAGATGTCTATTAAGCAGCTCTGTAAGTGCCTGGGTGTGACGAGGCTAAATGTTTTGGCTGAATGAAGCTCCTTAGCCTGTCAAACAAAAGAAAAAAAAAAAAAGAAAAAAGAAAAAAAGAGGGGAAAAAAAATCATCAATTAGCCACAGCATTGTATAAGCCTTGGAATTCAAAGTGTGTGAAAAAAGTAGCGGCTTATAGTCTGGAAATTAAGGTAGTACAGTATTTCCTGTTAACAACAAGCATAATAAATAAATAAATAAATAAATAAAAAAAATTGAGAAATTGCTTGAAATAAAAAAAAAAAAAAACTGAAGCACATTTCCATTAGTTGGGTTAAGTCTCTTGCCTCTCAGTAAAAACATGGTTTGGCTGTTGGGTTGTAAGTTTAAATGGAAGTGATTGATTTGAGAGAAATGTTAAAAAAAAAATCTGAGAGATGAGCAGATTATGTTTCTTGGAATCAGAACGCTAACTCGCAGCAGCTACCAGCAAAGTGGGGGCAGTGGGGGTTGAGGGGTTACAAGTTAAATTGTGCAAGATAAGGAGCCTGAGATTTTAGAACATGTGGCCATAAATACTGTAGTTTTTTTTTTTTTTGTGTGTTCAATCTCATTTGTTTACTCTTTTTCCAGTTTCAATTTTCTTCTTTTTAGTTTTAAGTTTAATCATCAGAGCTACTTGGTCTGGCATTAAACAACACAACCCCCCTGTTCTGTTTAAACACCATCACTATTAGTACAAGACTGATTAGGGTGTAGAGTAATGGCAATGAAGTCATTAATTTTGTGCACGTAAAACGTTTAAACCTTAGGCAGTGCAGTACATTAGCATTTTCTGAAAGCCCGCTGTGTCCACGTGGTAATTTGATTAAAAAAAAAAAAAAAAAAAAATCACGATCTAAAGCAGGAATGATGACATATTTGGGCCAAATGATAGATTGATAGATGTTCAGATACAATAGTCAGCAATAAGACGTGAGGCTTTAGTTTCAGTTTGCACCCAAACTGCTTAGACATGCACCTGAACCCACCTCCTCCAGTGATACAGTATTTAAAAAAAAAAAAAAACATCTAGTCATCCTGGAAGTCATTGAAATAAAACCCAAACCAGTAAGAAGATTTATACATTTTTGTGGCAGGTGAGTTTATGATCTATAAATAAGTGGGTAATATTCAGGTAAGTGATTATTAAATTGTGTTTTTTTTCCCCATCACAGGTGGATTCGCAGATGGATCACTTCATCAGCTGAATGTCGAAAACTAAATGGTTAGCTATCAGCACCACAATTTATGATACAATTTAGGTACAAATTACTGTAAATGTGAAAAATTAAGTAAACGTTATGACAATGTGTTCTTTGTGTGGAAGTTGCTAGCTATGAATATGCTCAAGGGTATTTGATGATAAATTTAATAACTAAGACATTAATGAATTCTAACAAATTTTTTGTTAATCCTTGTAGCAAAGCAGCATGAGAATGGCAGTTTTTCTGTTCTTAAAATGTGGATTTTTTTGACTAAATTTGGGAGCTCTTGGATTCTTTATGCATTTCAATGAAATAGTTTGCTATATTATAATGCTTACATAAAGATTGCATGCACAAAATAAGCTTTTTGTACAAAACTGCATGCCAGTCTTTAGACAACTAGCAGGTAATTTATTTTTGCCTGTATGGCTATGGTTCTAGAAAATTTCTACAGAAACAAATGTATCTGCTAGGAGAGTATTTCCTTTTAGCACAACAGTGAGCAAAACTATGGGGTGCCGTTTGTAAAGTTACACAGTTTAAAATTAACAGCAATATTTTGGTTTATTTAGCTTTTCATAAGAACAATTTTTTTCAGTCATATTTTCATCATGTGATTCATACATTTATAAATATTTCCAAACTTACATGCAAGTTAAATATTTAGTTAGTGTATTATTCAGGTGTAAATTAAATATTTAATTTACAAGCTAAATATTTATTTTCAAAACTAAACATTTAATTTCCATACTAAATGTTTAATTTCTAAGCTAAACATTTAATATATATTTTTTTAATTTACTAACTAAATATTTAACTCACACCTAAATATTTAACTTGCAAGCTAAATATTTAGCTTACAAGTTAAATATTTAGTTAGCAAATTAAATATTTAGTTTAGGAATTAAATATTTAGCTTAGAAAATAAATGCTTAATTTGGGATTTAACTGTTTAGTTTGGAAATTATATGTTTAGTTTGGAAATTAAATATTTACCTTGGGCAATAAATATTTAGTTTGGAAATTAAATGTTTAGCTTAGAAATTAAATGTTTAATTTGGATATCAAATGTTTAGTTTGGAAATTAAATATTTAACTTGGGCAATAAATATTTAGTATGGAAATTAAATGATTAGTTTTGAAAATAAATATTTAGCTTGGAAATTAAATATTTAATTTACACCTAAATATTTAGTTTACTAACTAAATATTTAACTTTCAAGTTATGTATTTAATTTGTAAACCAAATATTTAGCTTGGAACTGTGACATTTACCAATGTATGAATGAAATGGTGAAAATATGACTTTGGAAAAAAACTATTCTTTTTTTATTTATTAAAGGCTAAATAAACCAAAACATTGATGTTAATTTTGACTGTGTAACTTTTCAAACGGCACCCCATGCCTTATAAAACACAAATCTGAATTAATATTCTTACAAATAGAAATAAACCTGTTGGCTTGCATTGCTTAAATGAAACAGCCACATTAAGCTGTGTCAAAGATTAGATGGTGACATTCTTTCCCTTCTTCCTTCACTCTGAGCTCTACTTGAATGCCCCTCCAGGCTCTGTGACAGCCACCCACAGCTACATGCACACTGAGACAAACACAGTGCCATCACCAGCACTGAAAAATGTCATGGTCAATCAATGGCAGCCTTTGGCGTTCCACTGAAAAGCCCGGAGTACTTTAAACTGTCGGGCACAGATCTGGGCGTGTCTCTGCACTGACGGATGACTCAGTCTCTTCACGTCGCCTGCAGCCATGATAACAAAGCTTTGCTCTTTCCCAGAGCCACAGCGCCCGGTGACAAATTGAAACTCTGAGATCAAAGACACAGAAATGGTCCTAGAAAAGGGCCATTTTTGATAATGTCAGACAATTTGAAAAGGTCCGTACGTGATAATGTCACAGCTGTCGCAGGTAAAATTGACCAGAAGGAGAGAGGGGATAATGAGACTGGAAGTGAGGGATGATGGGAGAAATAATTGGAGTGGTTTAATCATCTGTTGACCAAAACAAAACAACATTTTAAGTGCAGCACTGGCTGCTTTTGAATAGTTTTGCGGGGGTTATCATTAGATCATGTTATACTTTGGTTTATTGCCTTTTTTTTTCTGCTAGTGTAGTGATGAGCAGAGCATGCTGGGTAAGAGAAAAGAAAGCATTTAAACTGCAGCCAAAGCAGCAACTCAGAAGCTAAACAGATTTCATCAAATCAGATCTATATTTGATCTGCACTCAAAAATATATAATAATAAGAAATTACTGAACCTGTCAACTCTACTTAAACTGTTAGTGTATTTCAAACTTTATGTTAGATGAACGCAATTTAGGGCAGCACAGTGGCTCAGCTGGTGGAGCTGGTGCATCTCAGCGAGAAAGTCATCGGATCAAATCCCAGCCGGGGGCCTTCTTGGGTGGAGTTTGCATGTTCTCTCCGTGCATGCACGAGTTTTCTCCAGGTACTCCAGTTTCCTCCCACAGAGCAAAAGCATGCATGTTAGACTGATTGGTAACTAAATTGTCTCTAGGTGTGGGTGAGAGAGTGAATGGTTGTTTGTCTCATTTGTCTCTATGTGTCCCTGTGATGGACTGGAGACCTGTCCAGGCTGTCCCTTGCCTTTTACACAGTGACCGCTGGATATGAGCATTAGAGACCCCCCACGACCAAAAAGAAAGAAGCAGGTAAAGATGATGGATGGATGGATGGATGGATGGATGGATTCTAATGTGGCTGATTTTTTTCCCCTGAGGAACATGAGTTTGAAGTACAATATTTTTAAAAGTAGAAGGGTTTGTGGGCTTTTTCAGAAAAAAATCCTGTTCATTGACTGCACCAAAATAATTTCATAAATAAAGTCACAGACAATAATAAATGTTTGGCTGATTTTTCACTAAAAGACAATACAAGAATTGCAAAGTAAAGAAAAGTCTCATCTCAACAGAGCACATTTTTTTTTACTTTACATTTATTTAGGGATTAGCCATTCAGGGGGAGTTTGTACTGGGACTAAACATTCTTCTCCTACATGTGATAATTTAATATCTGTAAGGTTAGGACACTCTTACTTGCGTTTCAGAGGAGCTAAATACTGAAAACAGAGTATGCTTGTGCAGGGAGTATACAGAGTTAGTGTGTGTGGCAGGGACAATGTTGGAGGACACAAACAATGCAACCAATTTGACCCTTTTGGTAAAACTAAAGAGGAAAAATAAATCACTCAGTTTGGTGTTTGTACTGTTTAACAAGAAAGATTGTTGAATATTGTACAATTTGTAGATGGTTGATTTGTTAAATCCTTAAGGTAATAAAAAAAATTAAGAATTAAGTTTTATTGCCAAAAGTGAAAGAGTTACAGAAACAAAGAGGACATTTTGAGAACTGCTGTTCATGTGAACAAGCATTTCCATTTTTCCTTAGATAAAACAAATAATGTGACCTTGTAATGAACACAAGTAATCTCATGGAGCTGTTTTTATAGCCTTTTTTAGAAGAAACTAATCAGAAGCACATCAGTAAAGCCACATGCCTCACTTCCTTCATGTCTAAAAAGTCACCACATAGACTGAGCTCAACAAATAAACTCTTGAATTACATGTGCAAAGATCTACAAAACTGTTTTACTTTATATGTCTACAAGACTATTGGTCTTAATTGGCTTGATACCTTCAGCTCAACTGCTCCAATTAACAGGTATCCTTAGGTATTTCTTGCAAACAATGTTCAAGCCAGGCCTCATAGAGTCAAATTAACTTAGGGACAGCAAACAGAGGTAATTGAAGGGCAGGCTCAGAAATCATTGACAGAGTTCATGCAGCAGTACAGAGTCATGCAACAAGCACAATGACCCTTATGAAAAGAAAACAATGGCAGATTTGCCATTAAAAACACACCACACTCAAACTGTTTTAGCCTTATTTCAAAAGACCAGCAGACTATTATTGGCTATTCTTTCTCTCTGCTGTCAAAAATGAGATATAATGTACGATACTCTAATACTAATAAGGGGTATGTACGTTTGAGCGAGATGCAACAACATCTGTTTAAATGCTAAATTCCTCTGCTGGGTCCGACACCAAAACATTACTGTAAAGTAACGTGGACAATGGTGAATCTCCCAGCGTTCTTTCATATTTACCTACAGCAGATAGCTTCTGTGTGATGATCTATCAATGTCTGATGGCAGACGTGGCTCTGATGTCCAGCGTCCCCCGTCATTTGAATATTATTGAAATTAGCCTTTGAAGTGGCTATTTACAGGACAGGCAGTATGCTTGGATCTTTTGAATCCACCTTCTGCGGTGGGTGTCTAATGGGGTTCCTGGGGCGAGGCGTGGGGGGGTGGGGGTGGGGGAGAGGTGGCAGCAAACAGCCGGCATGCCTTACGTGAGAGGCCCCATGTCGGTGCTATCGACGGCATCAGATGGGGAAGAGGAAGGAGGGGGCAGCAGTGTGCGGCAGTTATGAGAATTGCAGTGTGTTGAAACAGGCTGACTGCAACACTGCAACACCCAACATCCCACAACCGTGCAGTGTCAGTCACACCGACACTCTCCTTTCCTCATTTTCTCACAGTTACATGTATGAAACTGAGACAATTAAACTTTTAGAACAAAACGGAGCATGCTAAGCCAGGGAAGAACAAAGCACAGCACCAGCAATGAATAGCAAGGCCCTGAGTTCTTAATAAACAGAGTTTTAATTCACATTAAAAAGCCCTCTATGTACAGAAGTCAGGGATGAAAAAGTGGTGATGCCTGCAACAACCCCCCCACCCCCACCCCCCCAGAACCTCTATTTGTACGGGTCGCATGCTAAATATTTACACCATGACAGAGTTGAGGGTTGTGTTTGACTGCTTCACTCTATTTCACACACAAACACACCAACACAAAGAAACTTGTACAGGCTTGACCCGAGTGTACCCAAACACAACGTCAAGTCTAACCAGATCAGATCCTGTCAAACCTGGTGGACCAGATGAACCTGAAGCCCTTAAGCAAGGTGGCCGAGCTCGTCTGGGAGCCAAACGAGAGCATTCACAACTGACACTGCTCCTAAAAGCTGGAGGGAAGAGTCAGTAGGGGTGGTGCTGAGGGGGTTAAGTGCAGCTTTTGAGTAGACAGCTGAACCTAAATCCCACATACACAACACCACCCCATCCTCCCTCTCATCCGCCTCCTTCTTCCCCCACCCCTTCCTTTGCTGCCGTGACGAGCAGGAACATGAAGCAGAGACCCTGACGATATTAAGCCGGCTGAGAGCCTCGAGGGTCCGCGGCACGTATACTTACGCCGTCCTAGATGTCGGGACAGAGCTGCCGGTCGACAAGAAGAGAGACGAGGAGACAGAGAGGAGCATCAGACCTGATCCATAAGCAATCCATCACTGTTTGGTTGTATTCTTGGTTTATTCCTTGCCATCTGTGCAGTGCACAGACACAACAGGCAGCAAAACACACATGTACGCATTCACACGCACACACGACCGACCACGCACACAACCCACCACCTCCCACAGCACACACGCTCCGTATCCTCTTGGCTCTTCTTAAAGCCAAAGCTTTCTGTTCTCTCCTTTTTCCTTTCTCATTATCTGTGTCTGCTCCTCCCTTCCCTTTTTCAATATCCTCTTTCTCTCACTTGACTACACATGCAGTCGGCTTCTCCTTGTAACCCCCACCTCCCCCACTTCTCTCTTTCTTTCCCTCCCTCCATTCCCCTCCCTCTCATGCACAACCTCCCCCTCCATCTCCTCTCTCTCGTCAGTGTGTGCAGAGCGAGAGGCCATTATCTGAGCCGCAGCGGGCACGTACAATGGAATGGAGGAGTGTGCAGTGAGCAAAAACGCAGAGAGCGGTGGGGGATATTCGCTGGTAGCAGCCACCTAGGAAACAGCTCAGTGCAGCAGAGCTCTTACCAATGAGAACACCTCTGTCTGGCTGTATCCACGCCCTGCAGCGCTGCTGCATTTGATGGCGTAACCTTGCAGACAACATGTACGTTCTGTTTATTTTCAAGGCTCAAAAGTGATTTTAAAAATAACCAACCTTCGCTGCTTCTGAGGCACAACGCAGAATGAATAGACCACCTCAATTCGTGATGGAAAAGGAGAAAGAAGCAAATAAAAGCTTTTTGGTTTCTTTTTGGCCCACTGCAAATGTGATTTTGTACCTCCTCTTTTGAACGTCAAGATTCAGCTCGGTCCTGGGCCATAGCGAGCGCCACCAATAATGGCTCGTCGATGTCCGTTTCACCTCTTTCACATTCATTTTTCCTTATTTCTCGCTCCAACGTACGTACCCCTTTAGTCTTATACTACTGAGGCTACGAGCAGCACGGGGTTAATAGAGAGGGAGCTGGCTGGCCCATCTTCAAAGATCCAAATGATGCAGTAGCGGTGGAAGGTTTCAGACTGATGTAAGACCGCTCGTCAAAACTCTGCAATGCCAATTCACTAATCTATCCAGGTAAACGAGAACAGAAGACCGACACGGACGATGCGCGAAAAGCAAGTGTGTCGAGAAATGAAGAGGAAACTGGCCATGACACCATCAACACAAGTAGGAGGCAAAGGATGATCACATGGCACGGAGAAGAAAACAAGAGGAAGAAGAGCTGCTCAGATGTTCTTTTGATTGTTTCAGGAACTGGACAGAAGAGCTTCACACAGATAAGGGATAGGCAACTTGTCAGCAAACAAAGATGGCAGCCATTACATCTGTGTACAGTAACAACACGGAGCCTCTGTCCTCCCTCGCCTGTCCACCAGTCTACGATAACGTACTCTTGCTCTCGTCTCACCCGTGTTCTGCCTTAGCGTCTCTGCCGTTATCATCAGCCTTGTCTTCATCGCTGGATGTTTCCTCTCGCTCACTTGCTGGCTGGCGGGCCTTGTGGTCCTCTCTTCTCTCCAACGTTGCTGGAGATTTCAAAGCAGGTTTAACCAGCAGAACGATGTGGATGGAAGAGAGGGGACATGATCGCCGTGAGCTCCTGGGTTGTACTTTTCTCTTGTATTACTGAGCGTGTGTCAGCTACACCCTGCTTTGGCTAAATTAACTTCCTTAGCCGCTCTCTGCTGCACATATTGTGGCTTTTCCCTGTTCCTCTTGCTCTCACTTGATCACTAATCCAATCTTCCCTCTCTCGATCAGTTCCCCTGTCCTGTTTCCTGAGCCTGTCCGCCTAGAATAGCTCGTGGAATTACAGCTCCAACACTTTCTGACGCTCCCGCTCTAAACTGTACACCGCCTGTCTTGCTGTTGCCACACATATTCGTAAGAAGACACACACAGATGAGAGTTAAACCCAAAGAGAAACACAGCACAGCCGAAACTGTTTAAGGGAAGGAGAGGAGAAGTAACAGCATTGGGTCACATGACAAGCGAGTGCCAATCAGTGAGAGGGAAAGCAGGGAGGAAGAGAGGAAGGAAACACAGGCACTGATGACGTAGCTGCCTCGTCATCATCAGTGTCTCCCACCAGGATTTCTGCCTCCACCACTGGGTGGGCACGTGACATCGGACATACAGCCCACTTAACTATCACCCACTCACACACCAGCTAACTCTCGAATACTTCTGACGAGCTTGTGTTTACCCTCACTGAGCTGCCGTGACACAAAGTTTCTACCTCCAAGAATCGCCTTCACCCCTGAAGCACACGTTCTTATACAACAGTTCAGCTGAGAAAAAGGACGCAAGTGGATCACATTATAAACCTCTGGGGGAGTTTTAACATCTGCAATACAACCATAATCTTTAGAAAAGACAATGGGATGTTGAAAAGCTTTAATCTCAACAAGTCTGCAATGATTCATGGTTCACGTACATAAACATCAAAAATGGTGCCTCGTGATCACCAATCCAAACTGCTTCAGGCCACAGACTTCCAAAAAGTGTCTCACAGCAGGTTCAGATTAAAGCTTTTGTCATGAAATCCAGCACAACTTTCAGAGTCCATGTTGTGTACGTACAGTCGAGGGGGCAGGACTCAGCAGCCAGTAATCCATGAAAACAACACATAGGTTGATTGGGTTGCACTGTATGTTTTAATGCAACTTGAGATATCCTGAATATAAATCTCTGTATCATGTCATGTAACTTCCTTAGTAAACACAAAATAGGGCTATACTTCAGTCATAGCGATACTGAGCCTAACATGATGTGGTAGCTGAGAGTCCTCCTCGATACATACTTTGAGGGCAGCTTTGTTTAAAACTTTGGCCTGCAAGTAGATATGTAACACATTTCTCTTTATGGAATGATACTATTCAATTTTTCATAATGTAACCCTAACCACGTAGTGACTAAAGCCCAATTCTAATTATATATTTAAAACTAGGTAACACAACTAATGCAAAAAATGGAAGTAAAAGTATTTTTTGAAGTCAAATTGCTTTTCAACACAAGTAGTTTAACATGAATAAAGCGGGGATCCATAACTTGACTTGTATTTAGCATCTCCTTTTATGGCAGCTCTGTTTTTTGAGGTAATCATTTTTGTGCCCACTGATATGTTTTGTCTTAATACAGTTATTTTAACACTCGAGCACCTTATGTGTACAAGTGAAGCCAGATTTGAGTTGGTTTGTTTTCATTCATTCAACCTTTATTTAGGCAGGTTAATCTCATTGAGCCTCGAGGACTCATTTACAAGAGAGACC
>JAVCKU010000001.1:3873279-3888244 GCA_032273985.1 Hypsolebias coamazonicus
TGTTACCATATAGTTAACTGTGTTACCGTGTAGTTAAATGTGTTACTGTGTAGTTAAATGTGTTACTGTGTAGTTAAATGTGTTACTGTGTAGTTAACTGTGTTACTGTGTAGTTAAATGTGTTACTGTGTAGTTAAATGTGTTACTATGTAGTTAAATGTGTTACTGTGTAGTTAAATGTGTTACCATGTAGTTAAATGTGTTACTGTGTAGTTAAATGTTTTACCGTGTAGTTAACTGTGTTACCGTGTAGTTAACTGTGTTACTGTGTAGTTATTAAAGAACTGAACAAATATGGACTCACATCCTCTGGTTAGGTCTTGAATAACTTTTTTCTCAACTTTTCTCTGCCAATAACATTTTAACTCTAGTACTAACATTGTAACTTTACGATCAAATCTTGAAAAGAAAACAAAAAAAAAACGTATCTACATTATAGTTTTCAAAAGTATTTGTAGCAAAGAATGTGTGACTGTGTGGCTGCAAAGTAATGCCAAAGTATATTGTGTCAGATTGCTTTGTTTTTATACTCCTGCTTCGTTATAAGATACAGCAAAAGCGAAACAGGAAAAAAGTACAAATGCATCCAAGTACGGTTAAAAACACAGCAGCTCTGCTAACAGCTCATTTTATTCCTGTTCAAACTCTAGAAAACTGTGTTTTAAAGGCCTGCATCTGTGTTTGTCCGTCTTTTAGCAAAATATCCCATGAGCCACTGGACAAACCAGAGTGAAACTTTCAGAATCACTGGATGTACATCTACAGCTGATTAACTACTGGTGTCAGAAGATGGCAGCCACAGCTAGTCGAACTCAGCAAACATACAAACGGCTTTAACTCAAATATTGGGTGTGGTGTAGCTAAGAGTCAACCCCAATACAAACTTTGAGTGCTAACAAGTCACACAATGTTTCAAACTTTGGCATGCAAGGGAAATAAGCACTATTTAATTTGGTATGTATCCTAAACTTCTTGTCTCGATGGGAGCCCAGGTCAGTCTGAACTATGATTGTCACCGCTGACTGAGCTAACGTAGAGGACGTGAGTAGAGGACCTGTGATGGTGTTGACCATGGTACGGAGAATGGTGGGAGGCTTAATGAGCTCTTTGAGGATGTTGGACTCTGTGGCCAGTGGAAACCCGTTGTCCAACATCTCCTCCAGCAGCTCATAGACCACCACCACGTTATCCTTGATGGCTGCCTCTGTGCAAACGCCAAAATAGTCCTGCAACAAAACAGCACATGCAAAACACAGATATTCTGAGTGAGGTGAGTTAAAGTGAAAGCAGAAAAAGTAAAACACACACAGAAAGGACCAACCTGGAACGTGTCGACGACTCTGTGCAGAAACTCAATGACGAAGAGCGGCGGCACCTCGCTCTGGATGACGGCCACGAAGTAGATGCGGTGCCTGAGCACGCTGATAAGGTAGTGGTGTGGCGTGGAGATCACCGGTGGCACGTTCTCCAGCTCAGTGGCGCGCTCCTGAGCCTCGAAGAAGTAGTCGCACACGGAGCGGCTGACCACACTTTTCCAGTGCTTCTCCAGGAAAATGTCCCCGGAGGCATTTATCAGGAAGAGGCTGTGGATCATCCTGACTAAAGGCAGAGAGGCTGAAGGAGAAACAAAAAGTGAGACGGGTCAATTAACAGCAGGAACACCTTCAGAAAATGATCAGCGGTGGCCATCTTGAGTAATAGCTGTCTCCAAATGTTATCAGTCGTCTTTGAGACTTATACTAAAAAATAAAAAATAAAAATAAAAAATCAGTCCATTGGTGCATGAGATAGTAAACAGAGCAACCAATCAGGTGTGTGTGTAGGGGGAGGGGGGATTTCCTCCCATAATATGATTGTTATTACTTTTTAAATAAATCACAACATGCACTACATCATGTCCCTAAAGATGAAGCAGCTTAGAATTCACTTTAAACACCACAACTTGTCCCATAATGAGGTTAAAGGTTAAACAGCAGGAACCTCCCCCTCTTCTCACATGACACACTCCTGTTAACTGGGAATATGACACCGGAGTGTTCATTAATTAAACATGCTATCGAGTTCAGGAGCGCTCGCAGCAGGTACAAGTCCGTACTGATGCAGTAAAAAGGCTCAAACTGGTCACAGAATAACTGTGAAGCGCGCGGCTGACGGAGGCCTCCATCATCTCCATACATCAAGATGCTTCGTCTCGTGACAAACATAGAAGAACCGACAACCAGGAGGAAAATGCGTTCAAACAACTGTGGTATAGCTAAAAGTACAGTTTTCTTCACAAACTACTCATAAATTACAGGTGACTTACCGAAGCAGACGTTTTTTACACTCTCGTCTAGTCTTCTTCCCAATAAACGAACAAGCAGCCGTCGCTGCTTCCCGTTAGCTAGAACACCGGAACTTGAAGCGAATCTGGATTTGCCAGTAGCCAATCAGATGTCAAGGATAGTTAAACATCCCGCCTACTCTGTGAAGTCACTGGTCATCCTAGGTTAGGATTGGTTCATGGCAGGAAAGCTCCGTCACACAGATTTAATGCTGCTCGCTGATTGGCTTTGAGTTGTTCCTGGTCTGACATTTTGTTTTCAGTATCAGATTTCATCTTGTGGAGTTTCTCTCCATTCAAACAAACAGGGCTTGTTGAGAACGAATGAGTTTATCTGAATCTTACGTTTCACTCCAGATTTTATGTTTATTGTGCCATAATAATAATAAAAATAAAAAAGGGAAAAGTTTGACTCCATAATGGGAATATATTATTAAATTAAAAATATGTTTAAAATATTCATAAACTCTAACACACGATGATGCACATTTTAAATGTTGATGCTTCTTTACTGTTCTAAAAAAATCCACAAAACAAAATGAATAATTAAAGGTGGGTCCATTCACAGAACACCTTGTGAGTGATGCATAATGGAAATGTGAGTAGAAATATAATAATCATTAAGCTTCCACGGCTGGATAGTTTTATTGATCCAAACAAAAAACTGCATAATATTGACTTCTTTTAGTCCAGAACATGTATCAGTGATCAGTACTGGTTGCTGAAAGTTTGTTTTGCTCTTATGATCATATAAGAAAAAACCTTGAAACCAATTGACCATGTTGTAAACAAACTGTAAAGTTTAAATAAAAAAAATGAAAAAAAAAAGGTTTTAGTATAGAAGACAAACTGATCTGAGACCTTTTTATGTGAAAAAAAAAAGACCAGTGTAGTTTTTATTAAATAAAACATTTCATAAAACATGTGAAGGCAGTTTAGGACATTTGTCCACTGTATAGGCCACACCAGACCGTCACACCAACTGGATGGAGAAGGTCCCACTTCAGCAGACAGAACAACTTCCACTCTTCGCTTCCAACAGGAATCTGGACGGTTTCTGAAGGAATTTCTGCTCATTTCATCTGCAGAGCATTTGTGAGGTCAAGCACTGAACTTTATTCCAGTTCATCCCAAAGGAGCGCTGAACTTTGACAGAACAAACCAAGAAGTCTTTTGGTCAACGTGTCATCACCCTTTTGAAAACTAATATGTAGTTTGTGTGCTGTAATTTATGTTCTTTGAACTTGTTCTGAACCTCACCATCCGTGGTTTGTCCACTGGAACACAGTCCTCTTCAAGGCCAGACTGTCCACAGAGCTTACCTGGACAGAAGCCCAGGGCCCTGAATACTGTTACTGGTTGTAATGACTGAGTTTCCCACACACAGACTGTTACTCATTTTGAATGAAGTGCACGCCCACATCCCTGGAAAGATTTAATTGATGGACAAAATATTAACTGCTTGACTTGGCTTTCTGGTTAATTTGCTTTAAGTTAATACATTTCCACTGCTTTAACTAAATGACCTTATTCTGAATAAACCTGCTGTTTTATACAGTCCTTTTGTATTTTCACTTCATCTTAGGTCCATGTAGTAAAATCTGTTTGTGGATTTAAGTTCTGTCATGTGACCTGTTATTTTTAAGAAATACAATCGGTTTAATAAATAAAAAATTCTACCATGACAGAGTGAACATTGTCATATTTTCTGATGGCAGGCGTGGAGTTATTTGACTGTGCTTTATATTTTGTTGAAGCTAAGGGCAGCTCTTCACTTTGTGACTAAAAACCTTGAAACTATCAGCACGTTATCTGTAATTTGTAGGTGTTAAAAAGGTAATTAAGGCCCCAAAGTATCTGTAGCCGAGGGGTCCTCACCCTCCATGTCCTGCGCTGGTCCTTCTGGAGCAGAAAGAGGATGTCCCTGATGTGTTGACACAGATAGAAGCAACATTGTTTAAAATGTCTATGACTAAATATCTATCAAGTAACTCAATTTTTAGCGAACTTTAAAAATATGCCATCAGAATCTGGATTAGGTTTTAGGTGCTCACATTAATTTGATAAATCAGACTCTTCTGTGTCCATATCTTACATGAATGGTGAACTTGTGGATGTGGGTAAAAAATAGGAAGTCAGCTTCCATCCATCCCAGAAGGACATCTAGTGGTAAAAGCTCATCTCAACCGCTTCATAGCTCAGTAATAAAAGATGTATCTGGACAATATTCAAGTACAGTATTTGAGTCAAAGTTCATCAGAAATGTCTCAGAGTGGTTACGTTTCACACAAGTCTTGATATTGATTTGATAATTGGATCATGTTCAAATTAACTAACCTCACAGGGCTGTCAATGCAAAAAACGGACAGACTATAAATAACTTTATGTAAATAAAAGTTGGTTTTCCTTGTTTTCTGTAATAACTCCAATATAAATATTTCTACACAAATTCTTTCAAGAAGAATTTTCTTTTTTTCCACCTGAAAAGCCTGAACGAGGACTAGATCAGCAGCTTACACCTGCAGTAAGAGTGGTAGGACATGTTGAGCCCAGGACATGTGCTGTCCTGGACGCAAACTAATTCTAATTAAACCAAGCAACCAAACAGAACTTCAAAATTAAGCTTTGAAGGAAGTTCAAATAAATTTAATGTGATGGGAAAACATAAATCAAGCATGCTTGAAAAAAGATTATTAAATAAAGTTTTAAAAAAATGAATATTATATAATAGCTGCCAGAGTTTTAATGAGTTGAGAGAGATCATGTCTCTCCAGTTTTAAATTCTCTCATTTGGCTCCCTGTCAAGTCCAGAATAGAATTCAAAATCTTACTTCTAACCTACACAATTCTCAACAACCTAGCTCCATCTTATATTACAGATCTTTTTGTTCCATATTTTCCTAGCAGAGCGCTACGCTCTCAGGCTGCAGGTTTACTTGCAGTTTCTAGTTTCCAGTAGCAAAATGGGAGGAAGATCTTCCAGTTATCAGGCTCCTCTCTTGTGGAACCAACTTCCAGTTTCTGTTCATGAGGCTGACACATTGTCCAGTTTTAAGAATTTTTTTTTGATAAATCCAATAGTTGGGGTTGGCTTGGGTTTCCTGAGTTGTCCCTTAGTTATTTTGCTGTAGGCTTAGACTACTGGAGGACAAACTGACATTTCTTCACTCTACTGCTCTTTACTTACTCTACTCCTCCACCTGTTTTGTATTTGTAATTACGTATTTCCATCTTAACGTTTTTCTTTTTTCTTC
The DNA here is from genome assembly GCA_032273985.1 of Hypsolebias coamazonicus. NCBI lineage: Eukaryota > Metazoa > Chordata > Actinopteri > Cyprinodontiformes > Rivulidae > Hypsolebias > Hypsolebias coamazonicus. The sequence continues at coordinate 3,878,857 of JAVCKU010000001.1, forward strand.
CAATCGAAAGTACCGGTACATCTGGACCTGACATTCTGTGTTTTTCTCCTTCCTGTTCTCAAACCAGCCGGTCGAAGCAGATGGCCGCTCGTCCTGATGGTTCTGCTGGAGGTTCCTTCCTGTTTAAAGGGAGTTTTTCCTTTCCACTGTTGCCACTGTGCTTGCTGTGATGAAGACTGTGACGAAGTGAAGATTCAACTCAATGTGCTGGCTTCATTAGATAGAGATCTTTTATTAATTGGCTTTTGTATTTGTATGTGAATGATTTTGTTCAATGCCCTGAGACAACTTCTGCTGTGACTTGGTGCTAAATAAATAAACTGAATTATTATTGAATGAGTAGCGCATGCCACACAGTCTATGTCCATCGACAAACTATGATACAGCAATCTGTACCACTTTACAATAAGACTACCCTTATGGATGGCTAGTTTATAGATATGTTATTAATTCATCTATAAACACTTTATAAGGGTGAGACAAAACTGACCAGTATCTTGCCAAATAGTGATCCACATCTTGTACAAATAAGCATTTGTAAACCAATTTCTTTAGGATATAGTATTAGATGTAGATACTTATAATGAAGTGATAAAGTACAATTATCATTACTGTATATACAAAAATAAATTGGTTTACAAATGCTCATTGTGCTCACAAGGTAGTAACTTAGTCTGAAATGTTTAAAATATCCACTCTAGATGAAATATATAGGTGAACAGATTTGGGTCACTATTTGGCAAGAAACTGGTCAGTTTTGTCTCTGTCATCATTTATTAATGCATAATAAGCAGTTAATGATTTATAAAGTGTTTGTAGAGGAATTAATGTGTCTATAAACTACACATTTATAAGGGGAGTCTGATTGTAAAGTGGTATCCAGCAGTGTATAGCAATAGCCGGGACAAGCAAAGCCCTTGTATAACCTCTGACCTTGATTTGTGATCTCGACCTTAGATCTGGGGTGATGAAGACCATGCTATCTAGTGGTGGTACAATGTGCTTCAACTTTTGTTAAATTACATCGAGCGGGTCAGAAGTTACGGGCGAGATGAGAAAGTTTACAGACCAGAACACGTCTGCCTTACGACGGGCGTACAAAGTCTGAATCAAAATTAAATGTTCCACCTATTGAGAGAATATTTTAAAAACTGTTCTAAACAAGCTGATGGGAGGGGCTTGAGCTGGTGGCTGCTTCAAAAGGAAGATAACATGATTGGCTCAACATAATTTATTTTCATTTTATGTTAAAATGTACAGAGCTTTTGCTAAGAAAGAAAAAAATAAACAAAAAAATAAAAATAAACAAATGAATAAATGGAAATACATACAGGGCCAGAGTAGAGCGGAGCGCGACTCGAGCTTCACCCTGAGCTCAGCCGACACCTCGTCTCTTTATTTTGCGCTCTCTCAGCGTACAACGCAACATGTACAATTACAAAGGATACAAAAAGGGAAGCAATATAAACAGACAAATATACTGAGCTCGTTTTTACATGCCTCTTAAATGTAAGGAAGTCATCCTATACACACACAGGTAAAAAAACAGAAAGAAACAAACGACAAGTGACCTTTAGATATTTGTAGTCCTTTTGTTTAAAATAGCATTAATATACTACACAAAGATAGAAAAACTCTAGAGATGAGATGGAATGGAGAGGTTAAAGGCATCTTAAAGTCACTAAAAGTGAGTGGTAATTTTTTTACATTTTCAATTTCTTAGTAATTATTTATTCCCCAAGAGGCGAGTTTAAAAAAGGTTTTTGTCGTTTCCTGAAACAGAAAAAAAAGCCAGTACCAATATGAATGTCAGAATTACTTTTGATATTATAGAAAAGAAGAAAAAAAAAAAACTACAATAGCCGTCTAAAGACGAAAAAAAAAAAAAACTATTCAGCTTTTGTCATAAAACAAAGCTGTCCTGTCTGATAAAATTCAGAAAACAGAGTGATACACACAAAGAAAGACGTCACCTCTTTTTACTGTGAACACTGGTACGTGGAGCAACAAGGTCAACGGTTTAGGAGCCTTCCAGGTAAACGCCAACGGGACCTTGAACACCCTCAGACCCTGCTTCTCGTAAGTGCACCTCTGACCGGGGGCCGAACCGTGCACTAGATCGGGCATTAGGCACACCTTTCACAAAGGCTGACTGTATGCTGCCATAGGTCTAGTCAATGGGAGTGCAGAGTTTTGAACAAACAAAAAAATAGAATTACAGTTTTACCAAAACATCAGTCAAACGCCGTCCCCTCCAACAGTTTGGACCACTAACACTCGAGGAGGCGCGGCAGCTAAAACGAACCGACTTGGAGCGGTTACAGAAGACTCAACCATCTGCTCTGCATTCTCTAAAAAAGACGGACGCTGTACGCCGTCTGTCACTGGAGTGTGGACAGAAAGAGCTGAACGTTGGACTGTCCTGAGCTCGCCACCGATTGGCAACAGCTACTCAGTGTGTTTTCATGTGCGACTGCCTGTGTGTGTATTGGGAAGTACCAGAATATTTACATCTAAATGTTTCAAAGTGGCAGCGAACTAAAAAATAATGCTACTCGTTTCGTTTATGGATATATAATAGTAACACGCTAGTTTCTTCTTTGTCTTCGCCGTGTTTTTGGTACAACACTTGTCCATCTGGGAAGACGGAGACTCTGGAAACGGCTCAACGCCACCTCCGACGTCCGATCGCCCTGCTCTCAGGCTCTTCTGGAACATGGGAAAAATGAAAAAAATAAAAATAAAAAGAAGCTGCCTGACCAAGCAGCACCTCAGAGATGCTCGAGTTTCTCAATGAGCAGGAGGGCGTCTCGCCATTTTCAGAATTCCACACATATAAAGACCGAAGCATACAAGAGGTTGGACTGCACATGAGTATTCCAAAAATAAAAAATAAAAACAACAAAAACAGCGACAACAAAAATAAGACATTATATTAACAAAAACAGTCCGCCTACAACATGTAACGTCTTTTTTCAATGTAAGGCTTCCTATAATAATTCAAAGATTGTGTGCATGGTTGGATATATTCAGTTAACCACTGTTCTCATGGTCAGCAGTCTGACAGAGCAAGGTATTCCTGAACTGTCCTTCTGTGTCGTTTCCTGGTCGTTCTTGTCCTCCACTTCTGTGCTGCATCATAAAAAGGATGCTCCTGTGTGAACCACATCAGAAGACCGATGCAGCACTGAGGTCCATGTGCTCGTCCAGCCCCAAACTGCAGGGGATGGGGGAAGCAAGCCCCGATAAAATCAGGACATAGGACAACACAGAATAACAGGAAACCCAATCATGCTCCGTTTCCGATCCCCTACACCCCCAGGTGCCTGCCGAGGCACTGGATAAGGTAGAAGGAGTACTGGACATGTAGAACACAGCGAGCAGTAACTCTAGCCCAACGTCTCCCACATCGGTTCTTCGTTGCTCATCTGCTCATGTAAGGTGACTGCTTTGGGACTCCAGCGTAGCTGTGATGGGAAGGGCCAGTGTACATCATGTTGCCATGGTGATTGGGCTGCATTGGCTGTTGTGGGTAACCCTGCCCTCCCATCATGCCCATCTGCATCTGCATGGGGTACTGAGCTGGCTGGTTCATGTACGCGGGGTTGCTGTGATAGCCGCTGTTCATCATGGTTTGGGGCATGCGATAGCCGGCCGACATGGCGTTCAGAGGCGTCATGTTCATGGAGTTGTAGGGCGCCGGCGTGGGCATGAGGTTCGGCATCATACCGCGCTGTACCGCTAAGGTGCGAGGGGTGCCCTGCATGGCTACAGCCCCTGAACTGCGGCCGTAAAGCTGCTGTTGGTGTGGGGCCGGGGCCAGCTGCTGGGTGGCTTTAGATCGGATGGCGATGTGTCCCTTGACTGTAGCCATCTGTCCCTGCAGCCTCTGAGTGTGGGGGGGTCCCAGACTGATGTTGGTGGCGGGCATGTTGCACTGCAGTTGCAGCGAGCCCAGGTTCATGGAGCCAGAGCTCAGGTTGGGAGGTGAGGTCATAGTGGGCTGGCCCTGAGGAAGAGATGTGTGGGGGGAAGGGGCCAGTCCAGGGTTGGACAAGGACACGCTGGTGGCGTAGGAGGTGACGGCGGCAGAGTGAGAGTATGGCATGGCGTGAGGGTCCATGATAGTGTTGGTAAGCTGTTGGAGTTTGGCCAAGCTGAAGGTCGCAGTAGACTGGGGGTAGCTCCCTGTGCCAAAGTCCTGACCCATACGCTCATAGAGAGTACGGCCCCCTCCTCCACCCCCGCTCTCTGGGATCTCCATGATCATGGGCGTGGAGGCAAAGCCATTGCCCATGCTGCACTGTGACAGAGCCTGCTGCTGTGGCGGTGGAGGGGCAGAGGACGGGGGCTGAGAGTTGGGGGCTTGTTGCTGCTGCTGAGGAGTCTGTTGGGGAACCTTCTTCTGGGACTGGGGCTGCTGGTTGGTGCTGGGAGGCCGCTCAATGACCCCGCAGCTCTGAGGGGACTTGATGCCACAGCTGGGTGTGTTGGAAGGTGGTGGGGGTGGTGGGGGCTGGGGCACAGCACTGCCCACGTTACTGGCACCTGGTCCACTGTTGGGCGCTGGTCCTGCTTGCTGAATGAGGCTGCAGCTGCCCATGGCTAGCTGGGCTCCTCCACTTCCTGTGGAGGAGGTGAGACTGGGAGCCTGCACAAAGGAGCAGCTGCTGGACTGCGAGGACGACGACTGAGTGGCAGACGTGGATGAAGAGGAGGACGACGACGCCGTGGACACTCCTGCTACCACAGCAGCTGATATGCCCCCTCCATTACCCCCACCACCTGTCCCACTCCCCCCACCTCCCATGGTGGAGTCATAACTGCTGGGGTTGTCGTAGTTTTCTGTGGTGCTTTCAATGCTGCCCAGGTCACTGAAGCCACTGTCCACAACCTGCTGCGAGTGGTCCGACACAGACGGCACGTCCATCATTGGAGACGTCTCCATATTCTGCTGGGACGGGGCAGACAGAGAACTGGGGTGCTCTGGTGTGATCTGAGTGTAACCGCTTCCAGCACTGCCACTGCTGCCCCCTGACCCTGTGGGACCAGGCGTTCCACCTCTCTGCCCAGCAGGAGTTGTGTCCACGATGGCCGAGGACAACCCCGGACTGTTAGCTGAGCGCACAGACTGACTGGGCAGGGGTGGCACGGGGGGATTGGGGAGGGGGCTGCTGTGTTGTGAGGCACCACACTCCTCCACTAAAGCCAGTGTCTCCTCCTCAGCGTCTCCTGCGTGGCTGTAGCTCTGCAGGGTGCGGCAGGCAGCTAAGGTCTCCTCACAGTCTTGGTAGGCCCCGTGGTGTGGCTGTGGGTCTGGCTCCTCTTCCTGGGCTTCCCCCTGCGTCAGGGACTGGACTGCCTGCATGGTCTCCAGGTCCAGCTCGTTAGAGTGCTGGTGTGGGTGGTGTGGGTGATGGTGGCTGAGCTCCTCCTTAAAGTCAGAGTGCTGATGGGGGTGAGCGTGTGGGGGCTCCATCAGCAGCGTGACGTCCTTGTCGTGGGCGTGCAGAGACTGCAGCTGCATGGTTTCTGAAGGAACAGACATGGCCGTGACAGTTTCCACTGCCGCAGCTGCCGCAGCGGACTCCTCCTGCTCCCTGCGCTGCCTCTCCTCCTGCTGAGGGTCAGCGGCAGGAGGCTGACGCTTGGACTCTTGAGCTGCCTCTTGCTCAGCCTCCTCCTCCTCGTCTTCCTCCTCCCGCTTGCTGATGTAACTCTTGGCCACGCTGTTCTCCATGTCTAAAAAAGCCTCTCCGACTTGGGGTTCTTCTTTGACGGGGGGAGAGTTTGCCTGTGAGGCGGGCTCCTCCTCGTCCTCCTCCTCCTCCTCTGACTCTGGTCTTTTTCTCGTCTTGCTGCTGTTGCTCTTGTCTTCTAAGTGTCCGTCACCTTCGTCGTCAGCATCGTGGTCTTCACTGCGCCTGGTCCCAGATCCTAGAGCCGCTGCAGACTGTCTGCTGAGCCCACCCCCTCCACTACCCATGCTGCCAGTTCCCTCTTCCTCTCTCTCTTCATCCTCCTCCTCCTCCTCCTCCTCTCGGTTACCCATGTCTGTGTCTTGAGGCCGGGACTGTGAGGCCCGAGGCCCTGATGATGAGGACGACGAAGAGGGAGACAGCAAAGGACAAGATGGTGGGCGGCTGGGTTTGTCCTCCACCCACCCTCTTTCAGTCTCCTCCTCCTCATCATCATCATCTTCCTCTTCATCAGGCTCAGAGGTGGGAGGGGGTTTGGGGGCAGGTTGTGAAGACTGGAGGAGTGAGCGGTTCTTTGGAGGCCTCCCTCGTCTTCTTGGCAGCTTCTGTTCAACAGCTTTAGAGAAATCGTCGTAGTCTTCGTCAGAGTCTTTCAGCTTGCTGGTCCCACAGAGTCTCTTACTAGTGTCTGACTGGAACATCTGAGGAGCACTGCCATGTTGTCTTTCCTTCTCCTGCCTTTCTGCCTCCTCCCGCTGTAGGTACCAGCTCCGGGGCTTGCGGCCAGGCTTCATCTTGATTTTGGGGGGTTGGGGATCCCCACTTTGAACCTGGCTGTCTCCAGTCGCTTCCTGGGTGGGCCCACCACAAGGAGACTTTCCAGCTTCGCGCTGCTTCCAGTGTAGTGGTTTGCGGCTTTTTCCTTTCGGCCAGCCTTTCTTCTTCTTGACTGGGGCTTCAGGATTGGTCGTGGGCATCCCTGATGGAGCAGCTACTGGATTCAGCACTGGTGTTAGCTCTGAGAAGAAAAGCCAGAATGACGTAAGACAACATGCATCAGTATGTGCACAACACATCAAAAAATAAAAAAAGAGACTACATCTTGCATGAAAACTCTACACTGCTTACCATCTTCCTCTGAATCAGTGACGTTGGAGTGGCAGAGCCTTTTGGGTGCTGGTTCAGACAACCTCAGGGCAGACCTTGCAGTGGGATAGCGGCGCAGTTGGTGGCCGAGGGATGTTTCCTCTACTAGTCTGGGCATAGGCCTCTCTGAGTCCGAGTCTACAAAGGGCTCGTCCAACACCTCGGTGGTTTCAGAGATGGTCTCTGTCACCACGCTGCTCTGAGGGTGGCTGCGGGGGCGAAAACGAGGCCTCTTCAGGGGCTTCTAGGGAGAAACCAGGTACTGAATTAGAGAAATGTTGCTACGACAAGGACAGTTAGTCGGACGTTATCTCACCTTGTATTTGTGCCCTATTGCTGGTTTTGTAAGGATGGGTGGGGAGCACGCCCTACCCTCTTCATCATCATCATCGTCGTCATCGTCCTCATCGTCGTCGTCCTCATCCTCTTCGTCACTGCTTTCACTGAGCAGTGGCGCATCAGTCAGCCTGGATATGACGGACAGCTGCGTCAGCCCCTCTGCAGACATTTCTAGAAGTCTCGGCTTCGGACCCCTCCTCTTCCTCGGGGGTCTCCCTCTTCGAGTTGTGGGGGTTATTGAGGGGTGTCTGGCAATGTCCAATGAGCGAAAAGTTGCAGGACCTGCTTGCCTGTCCAAGGAGAAAAGGGAGGGTGAACTGCTGGAAGAAGCCATTGTTCTTCCCCCCACTGTCGTTTCCTCATCTTCATCATCCTCATCTTCTACCGAGTCAGTCTTGGGTGGTCGTCCGACTCGTGCGCCATTCTTCATTTTGCCCCAAGGCCAGTTTTTTGGCGGCCGCCCGCGTGGCCTACGCTCTCCATTTGTTGGCGGCTGGGGTCGTGGAAGTTCTGGGGCCGCTGGGCAGCGGAGGGAGGGGGAACTTGGAGAGCTTTGGCTAATGGGAAACCCCAGGAAGCCCTTTGTGTCCTCATCTTCTGCACTCTGCTGCATCTGCCAGGGTGCTGGGGGGATCTTCTGGCTTGGTTTGACCTATTCACGTAGTACAAAACAAAACTTATCAAATAAAAAAACAACTTGGAAATCAGTTTGCATATAAGACAAATGGAAGCCATGTACCTCCTTGTGATGGTCTTCCTCTGCATCTTCTTCCTCTTCATCGTTGTCTTTGTCGGAATCAGAGACCACGGTGTTTGTTACAATTACCGGAGTCCAACGAAGACACTCCGGGTCGACGTCCAGCTGCCGTGGCCGGGCCTTTAGGCGAGCCATGTGGCTGGCCACCACCTTCTCTCGTCGCACCAGCACAAGTCTGAAACCCAACAAGAGCGATACAACTCTGCAACCAGCGAAACTGAAAGGACATGCAGTTTGTACGTCTCAGATGATGCTGCTGCTCAAAACAAGGTGGCACGAAAACCTTTGCACGCATCAGTTTTGTCAGACGTTGATAGAATTTTTTTTTCATGTTTTATCGACATATCTGTTTGATCCTGATCTCATCCTGTCACTGCTCTGCAGCAAACTAACACACGGACGCTGACGTACAAGCACTGTCTGCTACAATGGATCATAACATGCAATACATGAGATGACTCCAGCCACTTAAAATCTGTGTGCAGTGCAGGGAAATGACTTAAACTTCTGCTGAATTTGTACTTTCCATGGTTTACAAAGAACCAAGCAGGTTCCATTTTTTTTACTGTGGTTTATTTTAATATAATTGTTTATCCTTGGTTTTAGGTTAAGCCAAAAGGTTTCTTGTTGGTCAAAAATGTTTTCCCAATGCAAAGCTTTCAACTGCATGAGAACAAGAAAGAACATCCACTCATGAAAGAACGTCCAGTTCCTCTGCTTCTTTCTGTCACGTCCTCAATGACTGAGAACTGCACAAACTATTTTAGTTGAGATTCTGTCACTTTCTAATAAAACAAACCTACCATAAGAATATGATCACCATAATTTCCAGACTATAAGCCGCTACTATTCTCCCATGCTTTGAACACCGTGGTTTATAAATGCTGCAGCAAATTTATGATTTTTTTTCTTGATTATTATTATTATTTTATTTTATTTATTTATTTATTGTTTTTACATTTTATTGTTGGATGTAACTGGGACCCTGCATACATAATCTCATTCCGCCACATGTACCACATGTGGTGTGTATGACTCTGACTCTGAAATGAAACAAAAGCTATGTTTACATGTGCAAAATTCTTTGACTGGATTGAGATGTTTTCAGATTAAATAATTCAAATGTAACATTTACATGGGCACAATCCATTTATGACGAGTGTTTACATGCAGTTTTGTTCTGAAGTAAACTCTCCTTAATAAAACAGAAGAAGTTCTACTTCCAGTTTACTTCTGGGATGAACGTAAATGAACCTGAGCACCCAAAATGGACACGCGACAGGTTTTACTGATGGTGAAGACGTTACTGCACTCCCTGACTGAGCTACAGTTAATACAGATCTTTCTTTTTTTCATTTATGCTTTATTTCTACAGGTAGTCTCATTGAGCCACGAGAACTCATTTTCAAGAGAGACCTGTTTAGGGAGCAGATGGTGGGGGTTAAGG
>JAVCKU010000001.1:4455385-4465493 GCA_032273985.1 Hypsolebias coamazonicus
TATTTAGTGCTGTACAGGTCTTATGTATGTTTCGACATACGGCGATTTTCGACATACGAACGGGCGTAGGAACGGATCTCGTTCGGAAGTGGAGGACTACTTATATATGTTTTCTTTCATACAAAGTATTTTATTTGCACCTTTATGCCAAAACAAGTTCCTAGTCTGTGAATCCTAAACACTGACATTCATAAACTGACTCTGACTCTGACTCTAAAACAATTGCCAAATCTTTCCAGTTTGTTTGCTCAACAACCCCTGCAGAAGGAATCAGCTGAAATAAACTTTAGTTTAACCTAAATGTGCAGAAAAATACTCATAATCTCATGTGGGTGTACAGTAAGGCTGTATATTTCCAAAAGTGAAGGATAAACTCTGTATATGTTTATATCAATACTTTCATAGTGCTGTCCACATGCTGAATTTATTTTATAGAGCTTCAGAGTTAAATAAACGGAGCCTTCTTAATGGGATCTGAGTCTGTCCAATAAATTCCTCCTGACACTCAGAGGATGTTCTTCCTTTGGTAAATTGGAATGAAAAATATTGTAAAGCCTTTAGAAGTAACCTGAACCTTGTTTATTCAGCCTACACTAATGCACACACACACACACACACACACACACACACACACACACACGATCAGTGACTGACAGTGACGGCTGTCACAAACCACCAGGGGTTGACGGGGTGGAAGTGGCAGGCCTGAGAGCTGCTGGGTGTAGAACAGATAATCCTCATTCGCACTAATGACCTGCCTTTAAAGCAGGCCAGTATCATGTCACAACCCCCACCCCCCACACACACCCCACTCACCACCCCTCACACACACAGAGAGACACACACACACCTACTAAGTCAAAAGCTCACAAATCTGTCATATTATACATTGTTTCCTTGGACTGAGGAGATGCAGACAAAAGTGTGTGTTTTTGGGTGTGGGGGGGGGGGGGGGGGGGGGGGGGGGTCCTGTCTGTTCAGTACTGCGCAGACCGACCTAAAGGGGTGCTGCAATATTAACAGAAGTGTAACACACAATCCCACAGACTCACAACAAGACATGAAGACAGGACGTGACACAGCAAGCCATTTATGTGTTGGACATTTTTTGACATGGGGGGGAGGAGGGGGGCAGAGTTAGAGGTGGAGAAGAGAGAGGGATGGATTAAACACACACACACACACGCGCAGCAGGTAGTGTGTTTGGGTCAGTAAGTGGGAACAGGTGGATTGTGACTGTCACAGGAAGCAGAGGTTACAGTTTTTTTAACACCATCTATTCAATAAAATATCAAAGTAAATATGTTCTTGTTCGGAGTATTTTACCTTGTTTTATGTGACGCTTTTATTTGACTGTGTTTACAACTTCTTTTATTTGATTTGAATCACTTTTTGTTGAATTGTTGTCTGTGCCTCATCTGTGTTCGTTGTTGAAATCAGGTCTCTCTTGTGAATGAGTCCTGATGACTCAACGAGACTAACCTGGATCAATAAAGGCTGAATGACAACAACACTCTGCAGCAAGCTGGTTCTGATTCTCTTTCTGCTGTACTCAGAAAACATTCCATGATGGATGTTTAAAGTATTTCTTGTAGCAAAACAGATTTTTATGTTTTATTTTTGAGCTTTTCTGTGCGGACGATCCTGCAGTTCTTTGACACAATAAATGATGTGAGTGATGCCACAGAGCCGTGATCCTCGTTGTCAAATGGGCTGCATGTGAAAAAATGTAGGGAAGACTGGTACAATAAATTGTTTTATTTTTTTTTAAAAGGAACATTTGTCTTCAGAATGTCATGTTTTCCAGAGTCGTGACAACTTGACGTTAGAGGCAGTCAATTAGCATTAGCATCACATTGTTGTACTTCGTTCCACTTATTTAAGGTTAAGTCTGTCCTTCACCCTGCTGTTTCTGAGAATGATCATTATTTTAAAATGCAAGTGTTTGTGGGAGAAAGGGATTATTACATTATTACATTATTCTAATGTACAGACAATTTTAAATCAACCTAAATCAAATTACAGACACTTAACATCCATTCATTCTTATTTTTCCTGCTCCTGTTTAACCAGTTTGAGGTCACAGGAAGCTGGTCGTCCACCTCCAGAGAGGACAGCGATGACTCTACACCTTTAGGACGTTCAGTCATGTAACGTAAATCATCTTCAATAAAACAATGTAACACTTCAATCAAATCATTTTTTGTTACTAAACTACCAAAAAACATGTCTGTGTTCTATCAACTCAGCTGAACTAAAACAAATGTTTACACAAAAATACATTTTTAATCAAGTAATTTTAAGTTGTGCCTCAGCTAGTTGAGCTGCTGACTCTCAGCGAGCAGGTCGCTGGTTCAAATCCCAGCCGGGGGCCTTTCTGGGTGGAGTTTGCATGTTCTCTCTGTGCATGTGTGGGTTTTCTACTCCAGTTTCCTCCCACAGACCAAAAACATGCATGTTAGACTGACTGGTAACTCTAAATTGTCTCTAGGTGTGAGTGAGAGAGTAAATGGTTGTTTGTCTCGTTTGTCTCCATGTGTCCCTGTGATGGACTGGAGACCTGTCCAGGATGTCCCTCACCTCACACAGTGATGGCTGGACATGGGCACCTGTGATCCCCATGACCCAAAACGGAAGAAGCTGGTAAAGATGATGGATGGATGGATTTTGCTCAACACCTTGACATTTTGAAGCAGTTAGTTTCTTTACAGCAGGTCAGTGGCATCACATTTAATTCAGCTGTACTAAAACATCCTGATGCCTGCTCAATAATCCAGGTTAAAAAAAAAAAAACTCTAGCAAGGTTGCGTCAGGCCCTCTGGAGGGATTAGAGAACCTGACGTAACCTTGTTAGATGCTACTAAAATAAATAATTTACAGTAGATGTGAATATTTTTCAAAGGTACATTAAGTTTAGTGACAAGTCATCCTGCTTCAAATGTTGTAAAAAAAATCTTTCAGTATCAGATTATTTCCAGCTTCATGGTCTTCACTGTAACAAAAGGTCATGTAATAAATACATGTCAAAGATCTGGGGTCCAGGAGGCCCTGCAGCTCAGGACCGGACACTTTGAGAACCCCCTGAGGTCTATTTAGGCCAGCCTCTAGTGGCCTGACACAGGATCTTATAGCGGGAGGGTTCAGCTGAAAGCATTCCTCCACTGCGGGGGGATATGACGGTGGAGAGCAGAATGGATGGAAGATGAGTTGAGTTGCTGTGTCAGAAGCTGGACCCACCACCCAGAAAGCCGGCCACGCTCTCTGCTCCTCTGAAGGCTGCCAGCGTGCTAATTTGTATCAGTAAACAAGCAGCCGACAACTTCAAAGTGTTGACACCAATGAGGCCTGACAGGGAATGGATCTTTGTGTGTGTGTTTGTCTCACAGTTCTTCTGGAGTGACCAAAAGAACTGGTCATGAATAAAAAGTTCAATCAATATGTTGCGATGCAGACGTTGTTTTGTCTGGTTTACTAAAAGAGACATGTTTTAAATGTTATGTGTGCACTGTTTTCTATAAAAATACTAAAAAGAAAAAAATGTCCTGAATCTTTTTCTGGGCTGAGCCTAAACAACATCCATATCAGCTTTCAAAACACAAACCAGTAAAAACCTTGTGTGTGTATGCTGAAAAATCCATCATTGTGAACGTGTGTATACATGTTTCTTTAGATGGGCCACCACCCATGGAGACATGTCAGGTAAATATTTGGAGGGTGGGGGGCAGTGGAGTGTCCAGTGTCCAAAGAGGGCACAAGCTGTCTGCAGAGGACGGGGACACCTGATCCTGCAACCAAGGAATGTCCCAGTTCTACCAGAACACCAGCACGAAGCGCCTGGAGCCTAAACGTGTGTGAGAAATCAATTCATAACTGTACATGAGAGTGTGTGTGTGTGTGTTAAAATCACATCACAGGCTGAAACACAACGTGAGCTAATAGTTTTCAGGTGAGGATCTGATGAGGTGTGATCATGGAGGATTTATTGTCATGGTCATGGGGAGGTGGAGGTGGTGACAGGAACGGTTTTAGTTTGAACACAGGTTGAGGAACGCAGGTACAGTGTGTGTGTGAAGTCATCGCAGCAGCATTTAGATCGTTTCCTCCTTGTGCTCTGCTTTTTGATCAGATGTAGTCGAACAGATTTACTGGATTTGCATTTATTAAAACTGGAAACAAGAACAAGCATCAGGGTCCCACAGTCTTTTTGTCCTTGAGGTCTGGACGCCCAGTGCCCACCTCTCCCCCTGCAGCTCCAGGTGCTCTTACAATGGAAAACCACAGAGGGGAGCTACTGCTTTTTGTAAGGCCTGCAACACACACTTACATGCACACACACGTGCACACACACATACCGTCCCTTCATCCAAACATTCCTCACTGCAGAGGTGCCATAGGAGCTCTACAGATGTTTTCATAATGAAAAACTCAAAGGCATGGATTTCTGCAGCCAGGACAAGAAAATCAGAATCGCCTTGATTGTCCAAGTTTTTGTGCACGAACAAGAAACTGATCTTGGGTTTGAAGCGCTCACTGTGTACAGACATCATGTGGGATTTATATAGCTTAGAGGAAATGGAATAAAACACACGTCTTCTTCAGATTTCATCCTCCTTTGATATATTTAAGAGGAAAAAATAATAATGTACAACCACAAAATGCAAATGTTGCATCCTAATATAATGAATTTATTATTTAATCTGGGACAAAATGCATGACAGCTGTCAAATAAACATCAATGCACTTCTGAAATAATCTTAGTCATTGTGCAGCTGCTGGCAAATCGGTACAGCTAGTAAATATTTGTATTTTAAATAATGTTTTCTAAGAGAAAACTCTATAATGTGATGTACATTTTTATTATATTGATAATTTCTTTACAAATTTGCATCCTTTGTAGTTTGCTGTCATACTGTTAACTAGAATTGAAACTCTTTCCCAGATTCTGACTTTCTCGTGAATAAAAAATGTGGTGAATAAGGTGTGTTATTATGTCTACTCATTTGGAAAAGAAAACTGCAACTAATGATGTTGGCATTGAATAAATCAAACTAAAACCTGATGTGAACAGTAAATTCAGACTGGGTGGTAGTGACGTCTGACGCTCGGCGTGTAAACACAGCTCGGTATGTAGGACAGTGACGTCAGCTGCAGAGACACGAACAGGCGAGAACACGTTGGAGAAAATATCATTACATCCGAGCTGGCTCAAAGATGCCAACCTGCGAAACAAACTCTGTGACCAGTTAAGATTAATGAGCTGAAAAATCAGACCCAAACAAGTTTCTTCTCTCCCGCTCGGGTGTTGAGGCCCTCGGAGAGCCGCATGGGAGGCGGCCTCAACACGTATGATGAGAAAGATTTCTGCCTGTCCTGCTGCCTCGTTCGTCTGTCAGTGGCTCCACACACGTTTTACAAAACACCAGGTGATGACGGGCGCCCGTGGAACGCCTGGATGCAAGTAATGATGAGCCCCATCACTCCAGAAAAAAATACAACGAATAAAAAAGAATAAACATGGAGAGCACAAATACAAAAACTGATTTTAGCTTAACTTTATGTTGGTAAACAAAACACATTTTTTCTTATTTATTTTGTGTGCATGTGTGTTTGCATGCCATTTTATTTATTTATTTATTTATTTATTTTACAATATATCAAAACTAATATAATATAATTTAACATAACATAATATAATATAATATAATATGATATAATATATAATATAATACAATACAACATAACATAATATAATATAATGTAATATAATATAATATGATATAATATATCCATTCATTCAACCTTTATTTAAACAGATAAATCACACTGAGCCCCGAAGACTCATTTACAAGTGAGATCTGTTGGACAGACAATAAAAGTGGTGAAAAATGACACATAGGGCTTGGAGACAAAAAATTCCTAACACATTTTGGACGTCTATTTGAAGGTAAAAAATGTGGATACATACATAATATAATTTAATGTAAAATAACATAATATAGTATAATTTAACAATATAATACAATACAATATAACATAATATAATATATTATGATATAATATATAATATGGCATAATGTAATATAATATAACATAATATAATACAATACAATATAACATAATATGATATAATATATAATATAATACAATACAATATAACATAATATAATATAATATATAATATAATATATTGTAACGTAACATAATATAGTATAATTCACCATAATATAATACAATACAATATAACATAATATAATATATTTTTATAATATATAATACTGTATAATTTAATGTAATATGATATAATATAATGTAATATAATACAACATAACATAATATAATATGTTAAATTTTATATTATGATATAATATAATATATTATGATATAATATAATATAATATAATTTAACATAATATAATTAATTATAATATAATATAATATATTGTGATATAATATATTATAACATTATATAATTAATTATGATATAATATAATATATTATGATATAATAAATATAATAATATGAGTGTGAGATCGGGGGAGTGTAATTGTAATTTACTAAACTACCAAAATTCATAATGTGTTCAACATGTATCAGTTTATGACTTTTGTTCTGGTTGTCTACATTTTAAATGTCTATTTTTAGGATGATGTCCTGCCATAATATAAGACCATTTAAAATAATTTGCATGAAATATGTCATGTTTTAAAGGATGTTTTATAAATATTTTATTTAAATATTAACCTTTATTTAACCAGGCAAATCCCACTGAGATCACAGATCTCTTTTGCAAGGCCGGCCTGGAGGCAGACTAACATGCAGGTTTTTGGTCTGTGGAAGGAAAACGGCATACCTGGAGAAAATCCACACAAGCAGGAGAAGAGCCTGCAAACTCCACACAGAACGACCCCAGTTCCAACCGGAGATTGAACCCAGGACCTTCTTGCTGTGAGGCAACAGTGCTAACCACTGATACATCGTGCTGCCAAATAACAACATATTTGTTCTAAAACCTTTTGAACTGAAGAGGAATCATTTTTATCACAATACAGAATGAATGTTGAACTCAGTGAATTAAAGATATGAGACTGTTTAATACAAAATAAACTACAGATAATATATTATAGATTAAGGTAATAAATCGACCATTTACAATGTGCTCTGTCTGCGTGGTGAATGGCTCAGTGTGAACATTTTCTTTCTGCCTCAGAGCTACAAAGAAAGAAACTTTCTTCCGTGTAAATCCTGGGGCTTTTGTTTTTCTTCTCCTCGCCACCACCAGAGCTGCCTAATGGATGCAGATGGAGGAAGTGTTTGACATTACGGACACAGCAGTGCTTGTTTTAGAGAAGCTGGTCATGAGGGCTGCCCTAACAGGCCACACAGTACCCCCTTAATGTGACCTAGACCCCCCCAAAAAAACTCCAGGGGGCTCCAGGAACTGTCCGCTTCGGAGGAACTTGAGTGTCACTTTAGCCCCCCAGTGAACACAAGTCAACATGCCTTAATCCCCCCACCACCTAAAGTTACACGTTTGGGTCTGCAATTAGCACATGAGCCATATTCCCTCACACACACACACACACACACACACACACACACACACACACACACACTACTGAGCCCTCTCTTTCCAGACCCATGAAGTTTTGTGGCGTGGCTGTGGCCGGAGCTGAGCTGGGACCCGGAGCAGCTGCCGTGGCACGGTGCCGCCCGGCCACATGCGCCCTCATCTTTCACTGTCACTGTACTGGAGAGGAAGAGATCAAAACAAACATGTGGTGGCAGGGAGCGCCTGACATGATGGATCGCTGTAATTAGCATCAGGCTGCCAAGCGCTCGCTGTGATTGGTGGAGCTGCGTTGACACATTCTTAGCGCCGCCGGATGACTTGATGCCCAGAACGAGATCTGTGACCTGAAGACCTGACATATACCTGATCCGAGGAGAGTCGCCGCTGAGCAGCGCTGGCAGGTCACTCCACACCGAGGCTGGTGTAGACTGCTCCAGAAGGTGGGGGTTCATGAAGGATGACTGGTGGGCACAGTCCATTATCAACTGGACGTGAGCCATGAGGACCAGGACGTGAGCTCCTTTTAGAACATTGTTTACCTTCTGCGTGACTTCCTGACTCTTCATCGCAGAAGAGGAGCACAGGAAAGGCAGAATTTTATACTTTTAGCCAGAATTTCTTGTACATTTAAACCAAAAATAAAAACGTTGATGCATCACCACCCAGGGACAACCCTTGAGGTCAAATCTCTGTACGCCTCTGATGGCCCAGTGTCACCATATGGGTCCAATGAAAGGACACGTTATCCAGTTCCTGCTGCTGCGGAGAGGCCGTCTTGAGTCTTCTGTCATAAGAACAAGTTCCAAAGTTAAATGTCCACTGAACACGTTCAGTGTTACACGTCTGAGAAGAACTTGTCTTGTGTTGGGCGTTTCCCAAGGTTACTCACTGAAGTCAGAAAGAATCATCCAAAAGTCATGAAGTTTGAATCTGTGACTGGATGCCAAGCAGCACGTGCATTTGTTTACATCTGAAGTGACTGGAAACTGGTCAGTGGTGGTGAAGTCCACGAAGAGCCAATAATGAAGGAGGTGCAACAGTTTGTCTGCATGGGTTGGTGTTAGTGCTCAGATTTGTTGCGCAACTAAGGCAACTTTCAAGTTCAAGCCAATTTTACTGTCATTCACATCTCATGTGGTACATGAGGTGGAATGAAATGATGTACTCAAGATCCCAGTTACATCCAAAAATAGCAAACTATAAAGTATAAAAAATAAACAGTAAATAAGGATCTAAGATGTACACTAAACATTAATATACCATAATATACTAATATACACTAATATACCATTCTGTGTTCGTTTGTTTCTCCTTCCTGTCCTCTCAACCAGCCGGTCAAACCAGACGGCCGCTTGTCCTGAGTCTGGTTCTGCTGGAGGTTTCTAACTGTTAAAATGGAGTTTTTCCTTTCCACTGTTGCCATTGTGCTTGTTCAGGATGGGAGACTGCAACAAAGTGAAGATTCAACTTGTCTGCTGGATGTCTTAGATAAAGAACTTTACTAATTGGCTTTTTTATGTGTGTGAATGTGTCTAATGTGTTCAATGTCCTGAAATGACTTTTTTGTGATTTGGTGCTATATAAATAAATGGAATTGAACAGATGAAATACTGTACCTTGCTCGTGCAGGGTGGTCCTCTCTGGGAGGCAGTTGTTGTTAATGATGCAGCTTCAGTTTTTATTTGTAGCTCTCAGCCTATTGGTAAAAAGCTACAGCTGACAGTATCTGAATCACCACCTTGTTGAGGTGGAGGAGTGTTTCTGTCTGAAAGATCCTAGGAGCTATGCTGTTGAGGACAATTGCCCCCAGCAGAGTCTCCCAGGGCAGATTGGTCCTTGATGACATGCCAGACAAAGGGCAATTCAAACAGATGACACCAAGGAGCTTGATGTCCATCACCTGGATGTGAGTTTCCAGGGTGAATCCCTGGAGCCAGGCCTGGAGGAGGGGCTCGTTGGTGAGCGCATGGAGACTGGGCCTCTACCCATGGAGCCCATGGAGCCCAGTTGGGCTCAGCACAACTGAGTTATGGGTTTGTCCTCCTGTGAGCCCACCACCTGCAGGAGAGGTGTTCAGGCATGTCCGACTGGGAGGAGACCCCGGGGAAGACCCAGGACATGCTGGAAAAACTTAGTCTCAAACTGCTTACATGATTTCAAACACTGGTTAACTGAGTTGTTTGACCCTGAATGAAAAAGGCTGAAATTGTCTTTGGAAAACAAACCGTGTTCAATGGGTTAATGGGTGACCTGGTTGGGCCTCTTTGTTTTTAGATACAGTAATTCTTTCAAATGTGAAAATCAAGTGTTTGCAGTTGTCCAGACCAGTGTTTACTAGTTACAGTGTGTCAAATTGTCAAAGGAAAAGTCTTACATTCTTCCAAAAGACATCAGTAAAGTGACAACAAAGTGAACGACAGTTACAAAAATAGAGGAAAACCCATCAACATACCAACAAATGAAATACAGGTAGTCCTCGACTTACGAACGGGTTCCGTACCTACAAACCGTTCGTAACTCGATTTTAATGTAAGTCGG
>JAVCKU010000001.1:4486010-4500901 GCA_032273985.1 Hypsolebias coamazonicus
GTGTTGATATTTCAGTCATGCAGGTTTTAAAAGGCCAAACTGCCATGCCCACTTTCACTGCAGCAGATAATTTGCCCAGATGTTGCTCCAGATAAAAACAGATGCCAGGGTTTGTCAGTGAGGTATAAAAGGTAGAAGGTGAATGATAAGAGACTCAGAGATCACTTCTCACTCCTCTGGCTCATGTGTTGGGACAGATGTGATGCTGTGGCTTCAGCTCAGCAGTCATCTCTGCAGTGGTCTCTGTGGGCCGTTGATAAAAACAAACTGGGTGAACCAGTCAACACCGAACACTGGACTCCTGAGCACATCGACCGCCACTGTTGTCTAAATGTGAACAAAATGGTTTTAGGTTTAGTCAATGAAACTGTGTTGACAGACATTTTTAAGACACATTGTGACAGACTGCCACCCAAAGACACACGTCAATAATATGTTTTTCATTTCCAGTTGTTAAACCCGTCCTCGACGTGCGTGATAAAATCCACACACACAACCGGAGCTTTAAAGAGAACCACCATCCACTGCACACACTTGCAGACTAGTGCAACCTACTGGATTATGTCCCATCCCAAAACTAAACTGACCTCTGACCCTAAAGGCCAGGGAAGACACACGTTAGGCGATAAGTGAAGCACCAGTCCCATTGTGCAGGGTCTCCCTGTCCATTTATTGACTTCCTAAATGATCCATTATGAGGTGATTTATGAGGTGCACTGCTGCCCAATCAGGCTCTTCTGAGGCCGGAGAGTTGTCTGCTCCATTCAGAAGACATCTGCACCGACGGAGCCAGCATTTGATTTATCAGAGAATGGACGGAAGCTGGCCTACATCACCTCTAGTGTTTGTTCCAAGCCAACAGGAGGGTTGAGAAGCCACAGTGAATGCAAGATGTCACCACGGAGGTCCTGGACAAAAGGCTGAAACGGACATCTGCAGGATCACGGTAAACAAATCACTTTAACACAACCATTTATAGAAATGTACGAAAATATGCTCTCGTTTGTATTTCTATAAGGATCTCAATGAGTTTTTTAACATTATCAGATAGAAGTTTGCTAAAACACACAAGCTTTAAAATAAATCCCCAATGTCTCAATAACACGTTACATTCTCTAAAAGTAGAGCAGCTTGTCTAGAGACTTCTTCTTTCCTCTGTTCTGACGACCCCCCCGGCATGATGTTGTGATTTCTCAGGTCCTTCTTCTGAGGGTCGTCTCAGGAGACACAGCAAAACGTGAGCACTTTGAACTTGGAGCACGGTGCTGCAACAAACGAACGCAACGACTCAGAGACAGTGAGCAGAATAAAACTCCTGGCTTAAAGAAAAAAAACATCTCCAAAACATCTGTATTTGAGAATACAAATCTGAAAGAAGTTCAAACTGGACCCTCTAGAGTTGTTTCTTGCAAAGAATTGATCAACTAAAGGGAAGAGTCCATGCACGAGCAGATCCTGCTGACCAGCACATCTCTTACATCAACGCCCCTCTGTTCTTCGTGTCCCCACCACGATTAACCTTGTTTGACAAATACAGCTCGGGTCAGGCCAGGGGGCCCGAACGCTGAGCTGAAAGCTGCTAGAAAAACATGAGATTATGGAGCTGCTCAGGTGTGTCGTATACTCAAATTCAAGTCCACTGAAGCACATCTTCCATCAGATAAGTCAACATGATCACATGCTGCAGAGGACCACACCAGCTTCAGCAAACAGCAGGCCGAAGAATCTGCTAATTGCCTGAGAGCCTTTTAGTCGCACCAACAGCCGAGGACGGCTTTAACAGATTATACTGAGCTGCAACAATAAAGTGTTACTTTGTAGTGAGAAAATAAATAGTATTCTGGAACAAAGTCTTGAGTCATAGTCGCAGGTGCAAAATTATTTGTTGGCACTTTCATTGAATGGAGATCTGCAGGCGGTTAGTATCTGATAAAGCAAAACAATAAAAATATTTTGTTTATTTTACAAAGGTTTACTATGATACAATGAACAGATTTGTTTGTAACCTTAAAGAGACTACTGCATCAATCTTTGTATTATAGTCGTGTTTTAAATGAAGGGTTTGAGCTTAATTAATAAAAGTGCCATCAAGCTCTTCACCAGCCATTTGGCAGGTTTAAAGACTAAATGTGACACGGTTGTTTGGTTTTGTGTTCATCGTACTGAACATGCAGCAGGGACGAGCTCCGAGGAGCTCAGATTCTAGATATCCATGTCAAAGCTATCATGCTAACAGGATAAGCTGCTAACAGAACAGAACCATGATGTTGCAAGAACCTCACTGCTAACTGAACCCCTGGAGATGTAGTTTTTTCAGCTTTAGCTCCTTGTTTTTTTTTTTTTTTTTGTATTTTTTTAATGTTTTTTAGTATGTTAGTAATTTTTTTAAATGTTTTTCTTAATATGTTAGTAGTTTTTTTTTTTAGCATGTTTTTAGTATTTTTGCTGCATGATTTCATATTTCTTTTTTTTGGCGAGTTGAGACAGTTCTTTTCGTCATAAGCATTTCACTGCATTGTTGACATAGTGTTGATTTTGCATGACAAATAAACCTAACTTAACCAAAGGAAATATCTAAAAGACCATCTTCATGTTTCTCTGATCAGTTTCCAAAAATGATTAAACGTCTAAGGTTCATGTGACTGCAGCCAACCAGGACATGGATGCAACTCCATGATCACACGAGTGGTGCAGATGGAAGAGTAATGAAGCTATCCAGACCCTACGAGAGCGACTCCAAGGTGGAAGTATGTCACTTTCTGATCAGACTTCGTCCTGTTCTGAATCATAATGAGCTTCATGAAAAAAAACATCTGGAAGGTTTCACTGACATAAAAACTAGAAAAAGGCTGGGATCTGACTAAATGCATGTTGACGAGCAGGCCCGGACCGGCTAATCGGGAGAACCGGGACATTTCCCGGTGGGCCTTTCTGATGCATGGGCCGCAGACCTGGTGCTCCCTGTGTTTATCACTACAGCTGCACCAGGGCCGCCCCACCTCCACCCAGGGTTGGCTCCGCCTCCACAGGCAGCTCTCTGTTTTTTTTGTTTTTTTTTTGCAGATGCACCCTGAGTGACACGTCAGTGCACTCGGTCAGTGGCATTTGAAAGATGGAAAGTAGAAGAGCAAGGCTGGCGCAGAGAAAACTAGAATTAAACAGAGGAAATCTCTGGAAACAGCCGCAGCTAAATAAGGTTATAATGACATGATTTTAATAATAATAGGTTGTGATCTAATGTGGGCCAGTCTGAGGCTGAAACTCCACGGCTGAAGATGAGTCCCACTCCGGCCCTGTTGACCAGTCCCAAAGTTTCTGGTATGACTGAAAACAAAAACCCTGGAGCTTTGTGGTTCCAGTTAGTTGTTTTTTTTTTTTTATCATCACTGTACGTAGATGACACCAAGAACTTTATTTGCGTCTGCATAATTACGTCTTAGAAACACACAGGACACAGAAATAAAAAAAACAAAAAAATGCTGCAGCAAATACATTTTTATATGAAAACCTAAAAATGTGAAAACAACAGTTGTAAAAGTTGTAAACCCGCACAGAAACATCATCACTGTATGTCTTTTCTGATCCACTAACGTTCTGCTCGGCACAGAATATTCTAGACATTTATTTTGTGAAGTAGAAAGGTTTTATTGTTTTAGCGCTGTTATGTGACTGAAGTCCATAAGAGACCCAGACTGGGACACCTAACATCAGTTTAGATGATGATCAGAAGTCTTTACATCCTCCCAGAGCTGAGAGGCTTTCAGCTGGTCTCAGCTCCCTCGTTGTATATGGACCACAGACTGATGCGCTGGTCTTTGGATCCAGCAGCCAACAGTCTTGGTCTGGGATCCTGATGGTCTGAGAAGGCCACGTTGAGCACCATGTCTGTGTGGTACTGAAGAACCGCCAGCGGCTTCAGCTTCTTCCAGCCAAATATCCGCACTCTGTGGTCCCAACCCGCTGATGCCAGAAGTCTACCGTCCTCCCGGACACAAAGCTGGGAAACTCCAGGGTTGAGCAGCTCCACACTGTCCTGGAGCTGTAAAATCACACAGACACTTTAAAAACTGCTTGCTTGAATGAAACAATCCAAAATACAGTTTAGAAAAGGATACACTTTATTATAATTATCTAAGAAGTGTAAATAATAAAATTATATTACTGTATTTTTTGGCCTATAAGTCGCAGTTTTTTTTTTCATAATTTACATAACCTGTGACTTATACGCCGAAGCAACATATTTATGGATTTTTCCCATATTTATAAACCAATTTTTGGCTGAGACATGACCATTTTCATTCATGCAGACCGATGTATTGAACATTACCTATTAATCCCACTAATTAATCCCACTAATTAATCCCACTAATTAATCCTGCTAAACTACTATTGAGCATGCGTCAAGATATTGAACACTACCATTTTCAGCTTCTAGATGGCACTCAAATGGTATGGTATGCCGTTGTGTCATGTAATAGGTAAATGTGGCAATTAATGACACAATTGGCTTGCCACAGTCTGCCACCTTCATCCAGCTCGCCTGGAGCCATCGTCAAATCAGTTTCATTTAACTGCGCCGCCCCGGTGAAATGCAGCTAATTTGACCATTGAAGTGCATTTGTTAAAGAAAAATTCAACTGAGACACACCTTTGATATAAAGTCAAGCTAACAAATAATTGTTTTAGGCTGTTAGCTTGTTAAATTTCAAAGAAATGCACAGCGACTCGTCCTTTTGCACCTTTCTGCTTCCGTGTATCAGCTATTGAAATGCAGCTGATTTGACTGTCAAAGTGCATGTATTAAGGAAAAGTTAGAATTAGACACACCTTGACCTTTACTATAATTTCGAGCAAACAAATAAATGTTTTTGTGTTAAATTCTTGTTAAAGTCCTCCTGTGCGTGCTCCTGTGGCCACTATTTGGCAGCCAATCGATTTTTGGCACAACACCGTCCAGGTTGTCAGTGGTGACTCATAACAAACACGACGCATCAGCGGTGATGCATAATAGATGCAACTTATACGGCGAAGCAACATATTTATGGATTTTTCCACTTTATTAGTCATATTTGGACTGATGTGACTTATAGGGCGGTGTGACGTGTACGGCGGAAAATACGGTATTTAAACAACGACAGCAACAACAAAAAAGCTTTTAAAAACAGTCAATAAAGTGCTGAGTCCCTTCTCTCCAGGAAAATGTAGCCAACACTAACACACACACGTAGAGATAGTATCAGCTGATCTGATGACTGAGGTCCAGTGTGAGGCTGGAGCTCTGTTAAACCTGGCGGTAAACTCCTGGGACTCAATCATCGGCCGTAAACCATTACGGCACGAGAGCTGCGAGTAAATCTCCCCGACACCCATTATTTGCTTTAGAGTTATCCTGATGAGGAACTGGGTTACCTTTGTCACAGCTTGTGAAACAATATAAAAAAGAAAGACTATCTTGGTGAAATACTTGTTTGCAGAGACCGTGTTGCTACGAGCGCCTCTGATAAATTACATTCACACTGAAAGGTTTGGTCAGCGGGCAAAGATTTTCTTGATGAATACGCCGCTGTAACGTCTGCCTGCTAAAGATTAGCCACAGCCCCCTCTCCCTGTGATCTACAGTGTCCCAAGGACTGTATCAATCTCTCTAAAGGGGCAACATTCTGACATATTATAACGAATGGCGGCTCAGATCAGTATCTAAAGGGCCTGCGGAGGTGGGCATTCCAGGGGAGCGAACGTGCTCTTCCTGCAGGGTGAGCGTATCTGCTGGATGGGCCGCAGACATCTGGATATGAGGGCTAAAAATCTAAGCGGACAGCGTAAAATTGACTTCATAAGTAGTGTCTGCAGAGACTAATGGCCTTGAATGGGAGGAGATGTTGGGGAAATTTATCTGCTCGCTCCTGTTCTGAGCAGGAACCGTCCACAAGCTGCATGTGGAAGATATAAGCCAGGTACTCGTAGCCCAAGTGAATAAGGTGGAATGCAGCAGGAGGAGGAATGTCATTGATCATAACTGAAAAAAAAAAAAAGCTAAGCTCAGAGGAGTCAGTGGTGAAGTTTCCCCCTTTCCCGTTCTTGCTTTTAATCAGACTATCATTTATTTGCATCCATGGTGTGAAAGTGAGCGTGCCTGCTCCGACCAAAACAAACCAGATAAACAGAAACGAAGGAAACGTGGAGGTTAAAGAATATTTGGAGCTTTGTTATTACCTCAAGTATCTGGTATGGCCCTACCTCTGTGCAGCTGGTCTGCATTAGAGGCCTGATAATGATGGGTTTAAGTGTCTGTTTTTGTTTGTTTTGCTTCCCATAGTTTGTGTCAGGAAAAGGCATTTGTTTCATTTAAGGGTCAGTTGCGAGCAGTAAACGGCTAATGATTGCAATAATGGTCGTTCAGCAAGCCTGCTGCAAAACTGTTTTTACTTTCTGTCTGAGAAAGTGGAGAGAGACAGTTTTAGTGAAAAAGTTTGTCCTGTGTAATCGTTTAAGACTGCTGGTTCCTGAGCTGCAGGACTGACCCGCTGGGTCCTTGAAGCTCTGCTGTTCCTAAGACCTGCACGAGTTTTGAACAAAACAAATGAAAAATTAAAAACAATTGTTATGAACTAATTAGAAAACTTATCAAAGAAAATTCCTTTTTCTATGCACAACAAATAATATATTATTAGGTGAATTTCTAATGCTCTTTTCATCATTTTTTTTTTAGTTTTTACAGATTTTTTTTTTTTTAATCAAATAGTCGATGCAGTAATTTATTCATTTGTTAGAAAATCTTTAGTCCAGTAGTTTTTAATTTTATGGGGATTAACAAAACATTTATCAGGTGTTTTTTTTATTTTTATTCTTTGAATAATTTAAAAGGGTTAAAGCTATCAGTGATTGATTCTGAGATTGCATTTATTTTAGCATTTTATGTTAAAAAAAATTACATTTTAGTTTCAATTTGTGTTTTAAAGGTGAATGTTTGCTTATTTAACACAATTTCTGCTTAAAATTAGAAAAAAGTATTGTTTTCTATTTTGACTTCTCAATTTTTTTTATCTTTATTCTGGAAAAACTAATATAGTATAATTAAATTCAGACTTTTTTTCAAAGCTTGGAAACAAACAAAAATCTTTTCACCCACTTGTCCTTCACATGGTTTTACTACACCATCACAAATCATCACCTAAAGCAGGGCTGTTCAACTGGCGGGCCGCGGGCCATTTCCCGTCCGCAAATGACTTCAATCCGGCCTACTTCATAAATAAATAAATAAATAAAATAAAATATACATTTTTTTGTTGTTGTTCTGGGTTTGGATTCTGTTTACAGCATTTATGATTCAATGCAATAAAATAAACACATTTAAAAGGTAAATTGTAAACTTTGGTTTATTTACATAATGCCTTTAATCTCTGGCTGTCCGGCCCCTGAGCAGTTTAGTTGAACAGCCCTGATCTAAAGGCTTTTTAAATAAACTACATGACAAAATGATGAACCTAAAGGATATTAGTAATGTTTGTTGACGCTCATAAAAACAGTTTTTATGCTTCTCTTGCTGAGTCGTGCCACAGCTGAACCAATATTTTTAAAACCTGCAGCAGATTTTAAGCAAATCTTTAAACCAAGTTTTAGTTCGTAACCAGGAGATCAAGGATGGATGTATTTAACAAAGCAATAATTCTTGAAATATCAACTGATTTTAACACATAATGTTGTGTTTTTATCTTTTAGCAGAGGGGGGAGCTTCTTCGTTGCTTTCCATTCTAAATGTCGGCTCTCTCAGCCGTCACGTTGGCACTACTGGTTCCATGAGACTTCCAGTTTCCTCTTTTCGTCACGTTCATCACCAAAACAGAAAGGAAGCCTCCACTTGGCAGGCTTCAGTCAAGCTCTGCTCCACTTCTCTCTCAGTCTTGGCACAAGTCTTGTTGTTCACGCCGCTGCACTGAAACATCCCGTCATCGCTCACTCACTCGAGCCTAGCGGCTGCGAGGCTTTTCACAGGTATTTCTGACACACCCCGTCCCAGAACCACACTCGGCGGCGAGGAGATTACAGCCTTTTGTCACTTTGTCTGTTAAGAGCTCGACTCTGGCTGACATGATGTGGATGTGTCAAACAGGTGAGCAGCTCCATTCAGAGGACGGGTGACAGGAGGAAGCTGTAAAAGTGCCTGAGTTTGAACAATCCAAGTTATAGTGGGTTTAAGATGAGCCTGATGTGAGCACAAAGGGTATCAGCTGACCAGTTGACTAACATTATTTGGACATATAATCATGCAGGTGGCTTCAGAGAGGGGTCACCTGGACAGACATGTCATGTGAAACAGCTTACTGTCAGCCATGCTTGATTTACACAACTAATCTTCCTCTGTCGATACCGGCTTGCTCGTTCTGCAGGCCACACCCTCTGCCTCCTTCCTCTCCTACAGAAACCCATCGCTGCACCTGTCAGTGCGTCCAGCAGCTACCCAAATGTATGTCATGTGGCTCCGCAGCTTGCACGCCCTCACGGTCACATTCTGACACAGCTCCAAAAATGTACGCTGGAGGGAAAGCAGGAGAGCAGCGCCGAAGACGACGCCTCGTTATGAAGCAGCTCGGGCCATCGGGGTCACTCAGCAGATAAAAGCCTCGTGGAGACATGTGAAATACATTAAGCTCCATTCCTGTGGCTATCTGTCTTTATCTGGCCTAGATAAGCTTCCCTGGGCTTCATTAAATCATAACTGTGCTGTGTTGTGTCATATTCAGTTTCCCCTCAATTGAACAAAAACTACCCATCTGCCCTGCCAGCCGGTTCCAGTGCACTGAACTGCAGCGTGGGGGTCATTTGTGGGGAGTGGGGTGCTGTGGCACTTACAGTCTCCTCCGTCTTTATTGCAGCCTCCCACTGTGAACTACTGTTCCCGTTACAGCAGATGTGTTTTTTGTTTGGCTTAGGGGCCTCCAAGGTTTTGATATTTTTATTACCTCTCACAGGTCGTCCGTCAGAACCCAAAGCCCGAGTCTGCCACCCGGCAGGTCCCCCCCACCACCTCCGCCCGCCCCCTCACTCCGGCCACACAAAAATACTTTTGTGGGAAGTACCGAGAATAGCTGTCTGGACGTCACACTGAGATGCACTTCAGAATAATTTAAAAGCCCCCACTGGATCCTTTCCTTCTCCTTGTGCTTTTTCCCTGTCATCCTCATCCTGGATTACACGCTGAATCAATATTTTGTTGCTCGAGCAAAATAACCCGAATAACCACGCTCCTCCTGTTTACAGTGCGTCGAATGAAATCCTCGGCCGTGTTTGTCTAGACACACGTTTGGGGTGAGAAAATGGAACTCTGGAAATATTTCTAATTCAAGCGTTCATTTGTAAAAATCCCTGGAAAGAATAATACCCCATCACTGGGCTGGAGTATACTATATCAGCCGAAGGTTCCCCTTGGCTCTGATTCATGAGGGCCGGCTGAAAAATGGGAGCGTTCCATTTTGCTCATGAAATCAAGAGAAAATATAACTTCAAATGAGGCATTAAGTCTCTGAAGCATTGGCTGTTGTGTAAAATGAGTTATGGAGCAGAGCTGAGCTTGAAGTGGAGCTGCAGCGTATAGGAAGACTTGAAACTGCAGATGTCGGTAAAAACTATATATTTAATTTTTTTATGCTTTAAATGTTTTTACCCTCGTCTCTGTGTGCGTCTGTTACCAAAATATCTCATAAACCACTGAAAAGGTTGCATTAAAACTCGCAGATATTGATGTCGATCCAGTTCAAGATGGCTGCCACAGAAAGTGAACACAAAAAAGTCTTAGTTTTACAATGCTGAGCTAAAATTTGATGCGGTGGTAGCTGAGAGTTGTGTACGACACAGACGTTGAGCCCAACCTCTTCAGTGTTGCATGAGGTTGTACACAATGTGCTTTTGTTGTTGTTGTTGTTTATTTGTCATGTGTAGATTAACACAAGGTCAACAATGCAATGAAATGTTCAGGATGTGAAGAATCGATTAAAGAACCAATTTATATTTGCTAATTAAATAAAGAGTTGATCTTTAAGATAACAATTGATCTTTAAATAAATAATAAATCTTTGATCTTTAAGAATACAATTTGTGTTTGATCATTAACGAAATGACTGAAACAAAAGAATCGATTGTTTTCAAGGTTTGACCCAAATGGCTTCAACTCTATTTTTTCCTAAATCTCAAGATAATCTCTGACATTAAAGGCGGTGAGTGGTATATATAATATTTATTTACGAAAATACAAGTTAAGGTGATTGTATGGTTAACAATTAGTCAGAAGAAATATAATGGTAAATACTTTTATTTTACAGCAAATCAAAATAAAATTAAAGGTATAGGTTCCCTTTCTAAACTGTAAAAAAATAATTATTTTCTAAAGGATAATCACTGGTACTTTTAAAATACAAACACAGTCTGTTGTGTCTGTGTGTATGTGGGTGGTTTGACTTTAGAGTGACAGCTCCAGTCTGGCCCTTGGCCTCGAGTCCTGCCAACACTGTGTAACCAGCAGCTGATTTATGGCCCCTGGAGCCCCACTGAGCCTCTTCCTCCTCGGCCCCTAATGTTTTCCAAGCGAGTCTGATGAAAACCAACACTCCTCGTCTCCCATCTCCTCCATTAGCTTTTATTTCATTTCTTGGGATTTAGTTTACTGTGCAACAATCAGTTAGCAGGCAGGGATGCTCAGGACTTAAAACACAGACACTTGTGTGGCCAGCACGTTTGTTTGGCTGCTCAAATAACTTGTTCAAAGCTCACATGTATAAAATATTTTAAAAATAGATGAACATTTTCTAGTTGGCTACATTTGTAGTCATTTTCTTGAAATTAAATAGAGAATACTTAAGACAGAAAATGCAAACCTGGAACACTTTCATCAAAGCTGAGTTTGAATTGTGGTGCAGGGGGTTACATTTAAAGTCTGCTCCTCAAATAAATAGTGTTAAATTATTATTTTTATATACAAATGTTTCTGTTCAGTGCCCTGGGGTGACTTCTGTTGTGACTTGGTGCTTTATAAATAAATTGAATTGAACATTAAACAGTGAATCATATATTTATAGAGATTAGCCATTACAAAAGTAACAATGGCTGAAAGCAACACAGAATGGATGAGATCAGCTGATGTGCAGCTAAAGCTGCTAACCTGTATGTTGTTCTGGCTGTCCAGCATCCAGGAGGAGAGATTCTTCTCTGAGGAGCCTGATATGCCCCTCAGATGCTTCGGGTCAAAGGTCAGGCACATGACAGGCTCAGGGTGGGCTCTGACTTGGCTCAGCACAGACCTCTGGGTTACGTCCCACAGCAGCAAGGAACCATCCTCGTATCCAGCCAACAGGAGAGGTCCGACACCCGAGTCTGGCTAGAAGGAGAGGAGAATGATAGGAAGGAGGAGGGACAGCAGGAAGGGAAGAGGGACCATTAAAAGGCAGAGCAGAGACATGAGAGCTGAGCTGTAAATGCCACAGAAAGCACTGTTTGGTGCTGGAAGCTGAGAGGAGCAGAGGTTATCATCCTGGAAGCTCCCGCTGACACTCAAGAGACGCTGTGGGCTCCATTCGTCAGCCGCTTGCTCTCTCTGCCCAGAACACATTACACCTCCCCTCACTTTGCTCCTCATCTATATTCCTGAGCTGCAGACTATGGAGTCTGCACAGTATGGAAAGGACATCATGTCAAACCCCATTATGTTGCTCTTTACTGGTG
Organism: Hypsolebias coamazonicus; assembly: GCA_032273985.1. Taxonomy (NCBI): domain Eukaryota; kingdom Metazoa; phylum Chordata; class Actinopteri; order Cyprinodontiformes; family Rivulidae; genus Hypsolebias; species Hypsolebias coamazonicus. Next base: position 4,497,723 of record JAVCKU010000001.1, read on the forward strand.
CACATTTACATTTGTCATGCTTTTACTTGTTCTGATGTCCACAACTGCAGCAAACAAACTTTTGCCTTTATTTTAGAAATGTGATCGCGTTGCATCGTCTTCCTGGACTTGTTTGGATAAAATATTAAACATAACTCACGTTTGAAACTTTGAGTTGAAAACAGAAGGATTCAAAAATATATTTTTGTAGTGGTCAAGGTGATTTAAGAACTAAACATAAAAAAGTTAAAAGACAAACAATAGCAAGGCCTTATGAGTAAAACACAGTACTAGAAGACGTCTGTGCATTTTCTGTGACGCACAGGAAGAGAAACAGCTTTTAATCAACAATCATCACATAACTCAGGACAAAATCTCATGTTTTCACCTCAGTGTGTGCGAAGTTAGACTCAAAGCAGTCTGCTCCTCAGAGAAATACTGTTCACTTACGTTTTATATATGAATGTTTCTGTTCAGTGCCCTGAGACGACTTCTGTTGTAACTTGGTGCTAAATAAATAAATTGAATTGAAGCTCGTTCTTTCCTTTTAGTATCATCAGAACTTTTGATCTGACTGAACTCAATCAAAGCTCCTGAAGAAAATATTAAGACAATGGATGTAGATCTATTTCCCACCTGTTGGATGGATATTTTGGAGACAGACATATGTGGGAAGTCTCAGAAAGGCTGAGCAGCGGGAACTGTTATGAGGTGCTACTGAAGCGTGCCGCTGCGAGCCGAGAAGCAGTGACAGAAATCTTTTTCTCATGCTTCACTTCATCCAGGTGTCCTCACACTCAGACAACGCAACCTGCCATCTCTGGAGGGCGTGTGTGTCTCTGTGTATACATGCCTTCATCTATGTGTGTGTGTGTGTGTGTTTCTGTCCAGGGCTCAGGTATGCAGCGCTGATTAAACCCACGGCTTAGCGAAAAACACGCCCGGCTGCCAGTTCCAGTGACCCTGAATACACATATGGCTGTTTGGGGGAAAACAAATGGGCGGAAAATGGAATACACAAGCCCAGCTGGTACAGAGGAGGAAATGGGATGGGGGGGAGCACTCAACTCATCCAAAGAAGCAGAAAAAAACAAACTATACAACTGAGTCATGATAAAAAAAAAACAGACTTTTATAGCTTTTTGGTCTCGTGTTTCAGTGTAAAGTGCTTGCTGCTACCTTCCAAGCATCTCCGAGTTGTTGTAGACGGGGATGTTGGGTCTGATCTTGTCATTGTAGGGACCAAAGTGGCAGTTTGGAGAACCAAACCATTCATCAAAACCATTTTCCAGAGGAAGGTACTGTGGTCTGTGGCCCAGATGCCTGCAACAAAACAAAAACATGACACAATCAGTACGGCAGATTTTTAACTTTGGGCTGCGCGACATATTACCGTACAAATTTGCTGTAGTAACTTCACTACCACAAAGAACCTGACTGATTGACTGAAAAGTGGCAATAAAATGTTACTTTACTATCTCTTCTTGTGACTATATCATATATTTTGTTTAGAGAAACTAAAAGGAAAACATTGTTTTTCATCTGTTCCTGTATTTACACCAACTAACCAAAAAGTTATGTGAAATACAAAGTACTTCGATATGCCAGATTTTCATTCCTTTAGTTTTTGGCCTATAATGCTGCAGAGTTATTTCAAGATGTATGGTGAACACGATCCTCTTTAACAGGGGTGTCCAAACTTCTTCATAAGTGGACCAAAACTGTAAAGATTAAAAAAGAGTCATGGACCACAAAGATCTTGATTTTAAAATATTTTTTAAAAGCGTACAGTAGTCCCTCGCTACTTTGCGGTTCGCTTTTAACGGTTGTTCACAATAAGACTGGACATGACACACATTTGGCTGATTGATGGATGAGCCGCACAATCTGCATGGAATTTTTATTCAAAATAAATTATTTTTAATTATTTAGCACCTCCTGCACAGGTTGTGTTATAAAGCGCTTTGAGTTACTTTATAAGATAAAAAGGTGCTATATAAGTACAGTCCATTTACCATTTACATATAAAACTGATCAACTTGTATGCAGATGATACCACTTTATATTCCTTTAAAAATGTCAATTTTCCCTCTATCAATGATTAAATCAACTGCATTGTATTTTTCTTCTGTGAAAACACTAGTTATATTTAACAAAGTTTCATGAAGGAATTTCCAAAAGTTGCCTCTCTTGTAAATGAGTCCTCGAGGCTCAATGAGATTAACCTGCCTAAATAAAGGTTGAATGAATGCCTTTTTGGTAGAAGTCCATAATGTTTTGTGGAGCTTTGAACCATTAAATAGAAAAAAGGGTTAATTATAGCTAAAGGTTTCTATTTTACTTAAAAGTGATAATTTTAACTGCTCCCTGGGCGCATGTATAGCTGTCCGCTCCTCCACCTGGGTGGCTCTCATGTGTGATGGGTTAAATGTAGAGAACCAAATTCATCATTGTATAGAAACATACAACGATGACAACATATAGCCAAAAAATAAATAAATAAAACATTCCTGTCACAACAGCATTTTGAGATTTTAATCCATGCTTTCATCACAACTCGTCTGGACTATTGCAATTCACTTTATGTCGATCTGAGCCAGTCATTACTGACTCTACTTCAACTGGTTCAGAATGCTGCTGCTCGCCTTTTAATTGGTACCAGAAAATGAGAGCACATCACCCCTGTCTTAAAATCACTACACTGGCTCCCAGTTTGTTTCCGGATTAATTTTAAGGTCCTTTTGTTTGTATTCAAATGTCTTCATGGTCTCGCCCCACAATATCTGTCCGACCTTCTCCAGCCGTACATTCCCTCATGCTCTCTGAGGTCAGCAGATCAGCTGTTGTTGGTCGTCGCCAAGTCCAACAGGAGGCTGAGAGGTGACCGAGCATTCTCAGTCGCTGCCCCTAAACTGTGGAATGAGCTGCCTTTGCACGTCAGACAAACAGAGTCACTTCCTGTTTTTAAATCTGCTCTGAAGACACATTTTTTCGCTTTGGCTTTTAACACAGCTTGACATGTTGGTTTTACTGTTTTTAAGTTATTTGTTCTATAGTTGTTACCGTTTGCTGTTTTGATCTGGTAGTTCATCACTTTTATGGTATTTGTTGAGTTTTATGCTCGTTTGTGTTAGTGTACAGCACTTTGGCCAACGGTGTTGTTTTAAAGTGCTTTATAAATAAAGTTGTATTGTATTGTA
>JAVCKU010000001.1:4931372-4941729 GCA_032273985.1 Hypsolebias coamazonicus
CGCGCCCCCCCCCCCCCGGGCAGAAGCAGTGTGTGTACAGATGTAGATAAACGTAGATACTTAACAACCTGTTAAAATACACCAAAACGCAGGAAATTGCATTTACTTTATTAAAAAAATACCACCACCCCCAGCCCGCCCGCCATTTGTGTCTTGGCATCGATCGGTTTACAAATTAAACCCTGCACAGCACTAAAGCTCATTTAAATAAAAATAAATACAAATAAATTCTAGAGTAAAAAAGTAAAACAATTTCACATCATACTAGACATACGTATAAAAAAACGAGCTGTTCTAATACTGTATATGAACTTTAGAATGCATCATCTAAAGTCAAGCAATCAAATGGCAGTACGATGGCTTAACGGTTGGCATTGTTGCCTCACAGCAAGAAGGTCCTGGGTTCAATCCCCGGTTGGACCTGGGGTCTTTGTGTGGAGTTTGCATGTTCTCTCTGTGCATGCATGGGTTTCCTCCCACAGTCTATATTAGGTCATATATTAGTCTAGATTACAGTCTATCTTAATGTCTTTCTTAGTTCACATCTTAGATCTTATTACTGTTTCTCTTTTACAACTTGTACTTCTGTTGGAAGTAACTGGGATCCTGTGTACATAATGTCATTCCACCACATGTACCACATGTGGTAGAATGACAAATAAAGAAACTTGAATCCTTGGGGGAAAAAAGTCCAAAAACTTGCACGTTAGGCAGGCCCACGCCTCCTACGCAAGTTAGATCTGTGATCTTAATGGGGTTTGCCTGCTTAAAAAAATGTTAATCAATAAATAATTTTATTTCTAGGGCGTTTACTCTTAAAGTTTTATTCCAAAAACAGGAATTAGCATTTTTAAAACTCAAAATATCAGACGCAAAATTATTTTTTTTAAGCAGAGCCTTTAAAATAAAGTGTATATTTAAAAACGTTAATTTTTGACATGTGTAAAATTACACCATGTAAAGTTATGTAAATAATACGCAAAAATTATATAAAAAATAAATAAATAAAAATAAAAATCAATCATTAACTTGTAGGTAGGAAAAGGGACAAGTTTAAAAACACACAGCTCACCTATTTCTAATATAAATGGAAGAGAACAACCTCCAGTATCTCGTCTTGTTTCTCTGACATTTGTATTGTTCTCTTAGATAATTTTCAGTCAAGTGTGTGACTCAGTGTTTTTGTCTAAAGTTCAATACAGCGGAGAGGGAAAGATGTTTTGTGAAAATACTGAATTGCTCACCACCAGAAGTACATTAATTTGATGGACAAAGACAAATGTCAATTTTTGATGATTATATAAAAGTGCGTGTCCTAAAATAAAACACAATGGATGACAACATTTCTGTCATTGTGTCAAATAACTGCGCCTTCTTCATGACAGCTTGTGAATGTGATAAGTAACCAGTGCTCCATCCAACAAGGCACGCTAACCAGCACTTTGAGCATTCTTCAGAAAATCTGCCATGTGGCTCTGAAATGCATCCTCCCACACCACTGTCAGCATTTAGCCAGCTGGAACATTTGTGACAAAACTATCTAAAGTTTGCATGCATGCTTTCTTCCTAACTACACTATTTCATTATCTAATGATAAATACGGTAAGTGTATGCACACTTAAGAGACAGGGCCAGATTTTACCTTTTGCTGCTGGAACTGCTCCTTTAACTTCTGAGCTTGTTTCTTCAGGGAGTTGTTTTCTTGTTGTAGAGATTCAATCTGTAATGTAACAGTTTCATAACAAAATCTGAGGAGAGCTCATTTTAATTTATTCTGAACATGTACTTTAGTAAATTTTGATGGGTTCTTATAAAACTTTAAATACAGAAACACATGAATAAATAAAATTTAAAAACACCTTCTACATCTCTCAGTTTCAAACATTACACAACAAATGTTTGTGTGAATGCTTGTTTATTAAGCAGTCTGAGGAAAGAGCTGCCCCTCCATCTCAAACTGGCTTTTAATACTTTGATTTTATTTTTGTAGCTTTATTGTTTCATCAGATCTTATGCATGTTACTGTTTTTTTATTACCCATTTTATTTCACTTGTGTTTTTATTGTACAGTATTTTGTATGAGCCGTGTTTGAATGTGATTCGGTACAGCACTTTGGTTGTGTGTAATGTGCTTTATGAATAAAGTTGGATTAGAAATATTTAGTTTTTTCTGCCATTTTTGTCTCAATGAAAATTTATTGAGCTCACTTCACATCCTTTGATCTGTTTGCAACCTTTTACTGCTCATTTTACATTTTTTTCTGGTTCTGCCATTTCAACTTCTTTGTGCCAATTTTAGCTTTCTTTAGCAATATTCAACTAATTTCTAGGGGTTTTTTTTTTTTTCTGTTATTTTTGTCCTTTCAGCTTATTTCTGCTATTTCTGCCTTCCCAGCAACTGTTTAGCTGTTTTTACGCTAATTTTATCTGTTTCAGCTACCGGTAATTCCACATTTTTTGTGCTCATTTTAGCTTCTTTCAGCCTTATTCAGCAAATGTACTCTTTACACTTTTGTCTGCTAACTAAAAGAAAATTCTGCTTTTTCAGCTACTTTTCACTTTATTTTTGACAGTTTCTGCTATCTTCAGCTAACTTCATCTTTTTTGAGCAAATTTCTGCATCTTTCAACCTAATTCAGCAAACATGACTTTCTGCTTTCTTATGCTACTTTTTTTTTTTTTTGCCTTTTCAGCTAATTTCACTAATTTTGTAGTCATTTTAGCTTCTTCCTGCATATGAAGGGAGGTCTGAGATTGTCATCATTGTATGTTTCCATACAATGATGAAGTTAGTTCTCTGCATTCAACCCATCACACCTGGAATACACCCAGAATGGAGCAGTGTGCAGCTATGTGAGCACCCGGGGAGCAATTAGAGATTAGGTGTCTTGCTCAGTGACACCACAACATGTGGGCATGGCTGGGAGTCAAACCTCAACTTTCTGGTCCCAAGCCAGCTGCCCTACCTCTACACAAGCTCGGCTCCTAGCTAGTTTTTCTGCTTTTTGCTAGCATTTGGCTACATCTGACTAAGCTAGCTTTATTTTATAATATTTATTATCATATTTATATTATATTTATATTATATAATATTTAGCTCTTTAGCTGATGTTTCGCGACTTTAGCTTTGAGCTAGCTTTGTACTGCTTTTGTGCTAGTTTTGCTACTTGTTGCTCTTCTTGTTCTGCTTTTTGTCAGCATTTTGATTCTTCTGCCTCTAAAATATATGGCTATTTTATAAGCGTTAATTCTAGTACTAAGCTAGCTCTTTCATGCAGTTTTCCTAATGTTTTGCTACTTTTGGCATTAAGCTAGCATTAATTTATTAATTTATTTTAATTATTTTTTGCTAGTATTTAGCTACTTTTGGCCCGTAGCTAGCATTTTGCTACTTCTGGCTCGTATCTAACATTTTCTTGCTTTTTGCTAGCATTTTGATTAATTTTTATTTTATTTGTTATGTTAAATGAGTTGCAGAAACACTAGTAAACAGTTTACTCATTTAACTATTTTTAGCTAAATTTTCAGCTGTTCATATTAAACGATTGGTGACATTTCATAGATTAAACATTTACAGCTTAGTTGCAGCTTCTTCAGCAGCTTTCAGTAAAATCATTCAGTAATGAGCATTCACACTGTATTTTCACAGGAAATGCAAATTTTTCCTAGTATAGGCTTTTTGTCATGGGTTGTGATAAACTTTATACTAAACTATCATTGAGTTAAAATAACATTGGAGTCTGTCATCTCATACCTGACTGGCTTTGACTTGGACTTCTTGTCGGAGCTGATCTAATACATCTGAGGCCACCAACACATCTTCTCCCAGTCGCTCTGCGCTCTCATCTAGTTGGCTCTTCTCAGCTCGGGCTGCTTGGAGTGCAACCTCTAGGACTATTTTCTCATTCTGGAGGTACTGGATGTTGTCATCCTTGGTGCTGCTTTCTGCCTGCAGCTCAGCCAACTGGGCCTCCAGCTCCAGATATCGGGCCTCCAGCTGGTTGATGGACTGCTCTTTGGTGTGCAGGTTTTCCTGAGTTGCTGTCAACTGGCGCATCAGCTCTAGATGTTCTTTCTGAAGTGCCTGCAGTTGTATGTCCTTTTGGGAAAGAGTCAACTTCACCTGAAAGAAAGAAACAAATAATGTCACAGGAAGTTTAACTGGAGTGCAGTTAAGTTTGCAGCCCATTCCAGGAAGAAAACAAGTTCAGTTTGGTCTGAATACCTGCTCCAGTTCCCTTTCCAGAGTGCTGGCTGTGTTAGCCAGTTTTATTAAGCGATCTCGCTCATCTTCAAACTCCTCCAGTTTATGCTGCAGATCCTCCTCCACCATAGACTTTGCATCCTGAATCTGCTTGTAAGCAGCTTCTTGAGTCAGCATGTCTGCCTACATCAGACAGGAACAAGACGTTTATGTAGTTCACAGCCAGATGTTTTAAAAACATTTTTCTTCACAATGCTGGAAACCCATGATAATTAAAATGAAGTTTCACTTGCTTTGGCTTTTACAAACCTAACGACTGCAATGAGAAAATATACCTCAATGCTTTGCAGCTGTACAGCAATGCGCTCTTTTTCTTTGATGGAGCGGTGTTGGGTCTCAGTGAGTTGATGAGAAAGAGTCACGTTTTCCAGCTTCAAATGTTCCATAACACCGATCTGACTCATCTGTCCAACCTTTGACAGAAAGAAAACCAAGTAAACCTAGTCGCTTGTGATGCCTCCATGTGCTGTTTGTCACTTGTATTCAAAGTCATAGAACAAGCAGAACTGTTACCTGCATGTTAGACATTTCACTTTGCAGTCGAACTCTTGCCTCCTGGGCCAGAACTAGTTGTTGCTGGTACCACTGTCTGACCTGCTGGAGTGAGTCGATCTCAGCCTGAGAGGTCTTTAGTCGGCTCTGCAGGGTGCTGCGCTCCAGCTGCACCTGCTGAAGCTGACTCTGAAGGCCCCCCATCTGCTGACGTAACTCGTGAACTGCAAGAGAGAACCAAAGCATCCGGTTTATAAACACAGTCGCACACATATACACAGACACGCCCAAGGCTCTCCATTATTTACCTGTGATGTCCCTCGAAGTTACAGCGTTTTGCTGCTCCTCCACTTTCACCATCAACCTGTTGTACTGGTCTTCAGAAACCTTCAGGTCATTGTTCAGTGAAGTCAAACTGGCGTTCTTGCTCTCCAGACTGCTCTGGAGCTCCACCATGGCCTTTTCTAGCTGGCTGCAGGTCTGCCGCAGCGAGCCAACCTCTGTAGTGAGAGCACTTTGCTTCTCCTGGCCGGCTTGAGCCTCTTCCTTTTTAGCCTGCAGCTGAGCATTCACTGTAGCAAGCTGGGCCTGAAGCTCTGTCTTCTCCTTAAGAGCCTAGAGGAACAGACAAGTGGTTACAGCATCTTACTTCCTACAGTGTCCAGTGTAATAGCACTTCATGGGTGGCGTGAGCTAGCAATTATTGTGCTGTACACTCAGCTACAAGTATCCTTCCTTTACAGTAGTCCCTCACTACTTCGTGGTTCGTTTTCACAGACTCAATCTTTCACGGTTTTTCAAAGTAAGGTTGGACATGACACACAATTGGCTGATTGATGGATGAGACACACAATTGGCATGGAATTTTTATTTAAAATAAATTATTTAAAATGATTTAGCACCTGTGTGCAGACCACAGCTGTGGAAAAAGCTTCCTTCTGCAGCTGATCTCCATGCAGAGCGGAGAAGTGGGCGTGGCCGAGCGCGCAGCCGAGGTCACGGTTTGTCACTTATTGTGGGGCTACAGTGTACATATCCCCTGCGATAAACGAGGGACTACTGTATTTCAATTTTAAGGTTTCACATCTCACACCATAACTATCTGCAAGTCTTTGAACTTATGTAAAAGATTTAACTAAGAACAGTATTCTTATTTTATTAAACACAAAACAGAACTGGATTATGCAAAACAAAACAAAAAAAAAAATGACCTAAACATTTCCTTTCTGATAAATCCTACAGTTAGGATTGATTTTGGTTTCTGAATAGTTATGCTGCTATAAGTTTAGACTGTTAAGAGGACAAACTGACCACACTTTCTCACTCTGCTGCTGATTTTATTCACTCGACTCTCCATGTTTGTATTTGTAATTATGTTAATCAAGCATGTTTTTCTTCTTCACATAGAAAGTGCACCTGGACCTGTCAGTCTGTGTTTTTGTGTCTCTTTTCTGTCCTCTCTAACCCCAGCCAGGTGAGGCAGATGGCTGCCCATCCTGAGCCTGGTTCTGCTGGAGGTCTCCTTCTGGTAAAAAGGAGTCAGTAAAACTGCACCATCACTCATGTGCTTAAGAAAACGGGTGCAAGTTGCTTGAGTGATTGTCCAGCTGTGGTTCTGACCTCTGTCATAATTCATTTAAACGACTTGTCAAAGAACACCAAGTGGTTCTACAACTCATTGAATCAAAATGTGCCCTTAATTATTTTGCACACACTGCTTCTGTTTTTTAACTTCGTTTTGTCAATAATGGCATATTTAATTATTTTCTACCTGCACATGTATAAAACTTTTAAGATCCAGTATCAAATGCTTTATTATGCCACTGATTTCCAAAACCTTTTTGACAGAGGGAGGATGTGTTTTTTCACACTGAAGAACATAGTTTTTATAGCACAACAGATTCAAACATTGTTTGAAAGATGTTTCAATGTATTTTAATGACTTTTGACCACAAGTGTAGCTATAGATGCAGAGTGCGAGGGAAATAAATCAAGTATTAGGATCTCTTAGTTTTACTACCTGACTGGCCTCAGATGACAAAGACTCCAACTGACCCTCGAGTCTCATTTTCTCTTTCAGCACCTGAAGCATCTCATCATGGCCCATCACTGAACTTTCCAAAGAGACACTGAATATCAAAAATAGAAAATTAGTTGACAAGTTCTTCATTAAATTATACAATTTAACAAAATTCATAGGTGCCATGTCATTACTGAATTAATACCTTCTTGATACACCATAAGTATTCCAACAGAGAAAAATACCTGGAGGAGAAACTGTCTCTGCGGCTTCGAGGTTCTGCTGTTCCTTCTCTCTCCTGTTCCATCTCCAGCAGGTGCTGCTCCTCACTTGCTGCCTGAAGGACCTCTTGTAAAGACGGGAACTGACCCATGGCCTCTGGAGCAATCTCCCTTCCCTCTACGGTGTATGGCCCTTGCTGCTTTTCCACAGCAGCTGAGAGCATCCTGTAGTTTCCCTTTGTGGATACGCTGCTGTAAGAAGAGCTGTCACTATCATTGCCATCATTCCCTGGCCTCACTCCTGAATCGCTGCCATCGAGTTCTGACACGTTGTCACTGACTTGGAGAGTAGCCCCGGCCTTCAGGTCTGTGCTGGACTCGGCCATGACGCTGACTTCTGACAGTGTGGACACAGAGCTAATGGTGGACTGAAAGGAGCCCCCAGTGTTATCTGCTGTCATGGCTCTACCTTCTCCACTTCCACCATCACTCTCTGGCGTCTTATAGTCGGCCAAAGAGTGAATTTTATTCAGACGAGGTGCTCTAGACTTCTTCTCCTTGGAGGGTGGAATTCCCAGGCTTCCCAGTTTGGGGCCTCGTGGAACACTGGTCCTGAGGAAAGAATACTCTTTGGTCATGGCAACAGTGTTAGCCCGGGGAAGGGCCTCAGGGTGGAGCATGAGCTCTGGGTCTAAAGTACTGAATGGGCGGTTTCTGGGAGTGGTGCGGTGAGACTGAAAAAAAAGTGGCAAAACAAAACATGATTTCAGAAATTAAAACAATTTTTTATAATAGTTGAAATTTCAATACTCTGGGTCGGGGTCCCCAACCACAGACTGGGTTCATGCAAGACAATGTGACCGGCTGCAGGGATGTGAATGTGAGGCAAGCTCACGCACATAACAAAACACAATAAGGTGCATCAGATTTAATTATAACATCTATATATTTATAATTTTATATGTTGTAATTTCATTTATATTTCTATTTAGTGATTTATTTAATATAACTTCTTATCAATGCTGTTAACCACTAAATATGATGCTCTCAGTGCAGACATTTAATTAAGTGACAGCCTTCAATAATTGTTGCTGATCTTTGTATTTAATTTTCTCTTTCAAAAAACAACCATGTCTTTTAATGAAGGGGCTCAGTCTCCAGCAGCTCTGAAGGTTTCAGGGCTTCGATGGATCGCAGGTTGACACATCACACAGAGCTTGCTCAGAGTGTGTGACTCACCAGGTTGTTGTGACAAACCTGTAGGACTCGTGGCATTTTCTTTAAAAGCAGCTTTTATTTTGGTGACAGTTGTGGAGCCTTCTGCTGTCTCTTCATCAGGCCTGTTCCTTTTTAAAGAAGCTCTCCAGCTACATTTGCTTTTTACTCATTTTTGCTAAAATTAGTTTGAGAACTTACTGGTGAATGAAAAAAAAACTGACTGAGTCAATGCAGACTAAGGGGGGGTGGGGGTTGAAATAAAAAAATATATATATTTTTATGTGGTCCGGTACCAAAATAATCCACAGCCCGGTGGTAAAGTCCTGCTTTAGATCAGATTTTCCAGTAAAATAACATTAGCCTACATGAGCAATGATTTTATCAACAGTAGCTTTCAGCAAAAGCCCCAGCTGGGGCTGGGTGAGCAGATTTTAAAACAAAACAAAATGTGATATTATGTAAAATTTGAAAAATGTTAAACTACTAAAGCCATCCATAAGTTGTCACCAGCTGCACTCACTCACCCTCTCCTTGTGTCTCTGCACCCTGTACTGTTTGAGTTGCTCCTCCAGACGCCGGCGAGCCTCCAGGCGAATCTTTTCTTCATTTTCCATCTCCATTGACGGCTTCTGGTTGGCTGCAGGGAGAGGATTTTAGTAATACAGAATAATGGCTCTCATTAACGCATTTAGACAAGAATTAACTATTAATTATGTTAGTCATTCTGCATCGTTTATGGAAATTCTCTGTGACTATTATGAGAATATTATATTTCAAAATGCACAATAGCAACAGTATCTAACTGTAAAATGGGTCATTTTAAAACATAAAAATATTTTACTAACACAGGGATTAGTTCAAAAACAATCACCACTCCATGCAAATGTTCAAATTACACACACATTTTATTAATCAAGAAATCAAACTGGCCAGGGGAGTTTTAGAAAGGTGGCAGACATACAACTAAAACAGGGACCCACTGAATCCTTGTGTCCAAATAATATGGACAAGTTAGAAAAAGGTAAGAAAACAAGCCAAAACATTCCACAGCAGGTTAAATCTAAAGGATACAGAAGGGGCATTCACTTCACAGAAGTTTATGCTTACACAGTTCAGTCTCCTGCATAGGCATACTGAGTCTGAGCGACTGCAAAGCATCGCTCTTGTGAACCGTGACCTCAGCACTAGCCTCCTCAGACTTCTCTAGTACCACGGGTGGATAAGCAGCCACACCTGGTGAGGACTCTTGGGTCTGAGAGTTGATGGGAGAGCTGGTGCTCTGGGGAGGAACTGTCAGAGATAGGGGTCCATTTATAAGGGTGTCCCCTGCAGAACTGAATCCATCTGCTAGTCCATTTCCATTTGGCATCACATCTGATGTGAGAGGACCTGAAAGAGAAGAAGACAAAAAAGTTTAAGATGAAATTTGGACTAAAAGCCTGCAGTGTGAATCTGGTTCTATGAATGTAACCAACTGGATAAACTGGCTCAACAACATTGTGAAAGAACAGCATGAGAGGAAAAGGCAGCTGGTAACATTCATGTTGCATCTGGCTATCTGCCCTTCAACTGCATTTAACTCAGCTCTAGACTAACAACAGCTGTGTTTTAGATACATATTCACTTTAGCTTTTTTGGCTTTAAAGCATATTTGTGTATTTAAAAATATTGTGTTTAAATGTTTTCCTTACAGAGAGCAGTAGTCAGTGAGTTGTTGGTAAAATGTAATTTAAGCAATGTTGACAACTAACAATGATTTCAAAGATCTGCCAAATGCCACCATGTTGACCATAACCCCAATGTAAATAAAACAGGGAATATAAATCATTCATAAGTACAAAAACATTACTGCAATAAATGTAAATAAAACATTTGCTTTGGAAAAACAAAAAAACTTATTTGCCTTAATATGCATATGTTGTGAGTTGGTTGGGTGCAATGAGATCTTCTCCAGGTTGCTTTCTGTGACACGCTGCCACCAAACTGAACAGAATATTTTTCTTCTTTCGGCTGCTCCCTTCTTCAGGGGTCACCACAGCGAACTGACTCACATGAAGACTTGGTGATTGTTTTTACGCTGGATGCCCTTCCTGACACAACCACAGACCACCGAGCTACCACAGCCCTCTGTGTGGAGCAGAG
>JAVCKU010000001.1:5004751-5020717 GCA_032273985.1 Hypsolebias coamazonicus
CATTTCTAGTGCTCGTTATAAAAATATTCAAGATCAAGCCAATGACCATTTCTGAGATAAAAAAAAAAAAAAATTAAACAACTTATGCTGGATTTTACAGTGAAATGACAAGCGAACTGATCCTTCTTGTTCAAGACGGATGAACATGTTTCTTTAATAGAAATAGCAAACGAGTCCTTAATGCAGGACTAATCTGAGCAAAGCACCATCTACTCCCTGGCAGTGCATTATTAATGGGCAGTGTGGAGGCTGCTGAGCACAGGGGCCTCGCCTCACTAATGGCTTCATTCTTCATTGTTAGATGTCTGCACACAGATGCTGCTCACACACTTATTTACGCAAGCGCGTATGCACACACCCACTCACACGCAGAGATGCACCTTGTGTGGAGTGTATATTTTAAGGGCAATTATTGGACTTGATGGTATTCCGCTGTGAACCCTCCACAGATCCTGCGATAAGGTCACAGCAGCTAATTGAATGCAGCTCACCGGAAGCCGAGACTCAGCTCACGTCAATCAGCGTTTCCTAATTGGATCAAAGATCACTTGTGGCAGCTGTATAAAACATCAAACGAGTGATTAAATGAAATAATGAGGAAATAAACGTAATGTTGCCAAGTGGGAACAGAGGCAAGCTGAGGAGCGTGATTCCACCGTGTTCTCTGAAATTATCTCTCAGTGGCTCGGGCTAATTGCTGGAGGATGTCCTCTTAACCGAGTGTGAAAAGCTGTGTCTAATTACTGCAACATTAATCAGGCATTAGCGTGTTATCACAAGGTTAACGTATCTGAAGGGGCCCAGAAGCAGCTGGAGGTGTCATTCAGACGGGGTGCACTGGGCCTGCTGGGCCACAAGGGGTAGTGCTTGTTCTTCCTATGAATCCTAACTCAGCCCCTCACCCCCCCAACAGCAGAAATCAAAGGAAACCATGTTGGATTGCACTGAGCATTGAGGATTTGAAAAGTGCTCAGTGTGGAATGGGGAACGTCTACAATCAATAGCAGCTCTTTCCTGCTCTGCGTGGAGCAGACTTTGGTGCAGCGAGGCTCAGGGGATTTCAATTTTGAGGTTGTAATTTGTTAACATCTGACTTTTCACAGGAGGGATCTTTACCAAACGCTGTATGAGGAATTACAGACACTCTGCTAAATCAATGTCAAACAGTTGTGGGCTTGGTCGAGCGGTTAAGTCCGAGGTAATGAAGATTGACTGGACGGTGATTGCGTCTCAAATGACCCCGCAAGCCAAATGAGAAACGGGCACAACAGATTGATGGAAAAGCTTCATGTGAGCTGGTGCCACACCGAGCTGCAGGGGTCGGGAAATGCATATTTTTTTGGTTTAAAGATGTGGTAATTGAGGATTTGAATGCTGTATTTTCACCTGGGTTCTTTGTCCGCTCCCTGGAAATGTGCAGCACAAACTGTATGTGCAGTTCTGTGTGGCCGCGTGGCAAAAGACTCAGCATGTGTGCAGATTAAAGGTCATTTGTGGCAGCAGGTTGGTTGGATGCCCTGACTTCATTACCAGCAGCTCCACAGCAGTCTCATCAGGATTCCAGCGGGGCAGAGAAACCATACCTCCAGCAGCTCTGGCAAAGACGCTCATTTGTCAGAGACGCATGGAGATCACAGGCTGATGAATCTCCCTCGTCTCCCAGACTGTCAAGCTCTTCGCCTGCATATTGAAGACGCACACACACACACAAAAAAAAAAAAAAACAGCAAGCGCATGAGAGAGCTGAGCAGCCGTGCTGCTTTGAGATGGTCGGCTGTTTGAACACCACCACCCCTCCCCGAGCGTGGCCTTTGAAAACGCCCATTAGCCTGGCTGAGCAAGATTACAAGCAAATAAAATTACATTCATTGTGATATTTGATTTCATAATAGCCCCAGAATTATAATTACAGCACACTCGCGCTTTTCATTTAAAAACCATTCGACGACAACAAAGACTCAGAAATGGCAACGAGCAGGTTGGGCGTCCAGCGAGCGCGAGCGCGTTATCAGGCATGTTTCACTAGAAGTGACAATAATGAGAGAAGAATGGGGACTCTAATAAGAGCGTAATCAGGTGAGAGAGTGGGATTTAATGATATGGAACATGGGGTTTTATTTTCATCTGTCAGTCTTTCAGCCTAACAGTGGGAGAGAGGGTTAGAAAGACAGAACATTTATTTGGGGGATTCAGTACCAACACAGATTTATTGTTTTTTTTTATTAGGAATTTTTTTCTGCTAAGCAGCCCAAGGGTTAAATCCCCATCTCAACCGAGCTGCAGCCTGTCTGTCTGTCAGGGTCGCACTGAAACGACAACAGTTTATTGCAGGGGGAATGTGGGCATATGCTGTCTGCCTTAAACCAACAAGCAGAAGGGAAGAGATAAGAGACATTCTTGAGCGGCACAGAAACGAGACAGGAGAAAGAGCCAGCGCGATAGCGGTGCTTGTTGTTGTGATGTGTTAAATAGCTGGCCTTCAACACCCCAATCAAATGCTGAGTGAGCCACTGTGTAGCCAAGAGTCGAGCTAGATAGTCAGATGGCTTCAGCCAAAGAAGCTTCACCTCGTTCTTTGTGTCACGGACAATAAACATGAACGTGGCTGCACAGACTAGACTAAATGCACCAAGTGTTGTGTTTCTTTAAAGTGATAAGCTCAAGCAGGTGTCGTCGCAATCTGTGTCTAAGATAATGACTTTGTGCTAATCTAATAGTAAGTCACAGCAAAAACATTCAACATGGCTGGTCCCAAATATGACTTTCTTTTCATCAACCTGTCTCAGTATGTGCAACAAAGCTGACTACAACTACAGATGTTCAACGCAAAGAGTGGAGCTCAGACAAAACATCAAAGTGCATCTAGATAAACAACATCTGCAGGACAATCCAAGCATTTTGCACACGCTCCAAGGTCTCCAGAGGCCCACGCTGACTAATCTGCAAACAATCCGCTCTACAAGCTCCATTGCAAGTGGAAGAACAAGCCCCTTGAACAAGCTGTGACATTAACGAACACAGCGAGAGACGATATAGCTTCGTATCACGCTGTATGGAGATAAGAGCCTTTCAAAGCATGTTTGCTGCCAGACAAATTTCCAAAGAAGCACAGGAGGTGGGGGCAAACTCTAGGCTGGAACGCTGAGAAGTTCTCTTTGAGGTAGTCTCATTGAGAATATGATCCCTCTGTTGTTTTTCCACTTTATTCCAGTATCCTTTTCTATTTTTTAATGAAACATAACATTCACAATTCACGACCTCAACTAGATGCTACTATCAATAGCACTGGTGCCCAATACTAGTCCTTGAGGAACACCATTCGGCATGTTTCGTTTCCCCATTTTTGATACACCTGATTTTAATAAATGGGTGTTTAACAGCCTTCTGCAGAACTTAATGAAGTAATTAATTCACTGAATCTAGTGCGTTGGAGCAGATAAACAGAAACATGTATGATGTGCTATGTGTTCATGGTGTTCCGCAAGGACCAGGTCTGGGATCCACTGATCTATAGCACCATGGAGCTTCCTGTGGTGAAAGGAATGATTATCAGACACTGAGGTGGTTGTGGATGAGTGGTTGCCCTCCATTGCAAGAGCTGGACGTTCGATTCCATGAGAAGGCACATGCTGAAGTGTCCCTGAGCAAGACACTGAACCCCTCATAGCCTCAGATGTGTCCCATCAGTGTATGAATGTAGTAAAGCACTGATTATTCTTTGTATAGATAAAGTAGAGTGCTGTATGAGTGGGTAAATGAGGGACCAGGTTGTAGTGTAAAGAGCTTTGAGTATTTTGACAAGATAGAACGTGCTATATAAGTACAGTCCATTTATCATTGACATATGCCAAATGCTATTAATAAGAAATAAACAGCGATTTAAAATACACATTTTTTTTCTTGTGTGGTATTTACACAGAGTTATAAAAGCTTCAAATGGATTTGCTTCAACAGAGGAAACCTCACAGAACAAATGCAATATGAGATACAAAAAAAATAATCATTTCCATTCAAATACATTTCTTATGTGATTTTTAAGTAATTGCACTATATTTATGGGGTTGGATGAGATAGTAATTCTCATTTTGTGGCTTGGAAAAACGACCATATTCCCAAATGCCAGCGGCTCCGAGGCGATCCCAGTGATGAGCCAGGAACGCTCTGCTGCTGGGAGCTCCAGAGAGAAACGGTCACAGCAAGATCCATATTCAAATAAACTTCACTCTTGGCCCGTGCACACAAGCCATGTTGTCACCAGCTGGCGGCGGATCTCACCGCCCCTCCAAATGCTGAGCCACTTTTGATTAACGTCTCTTTGGCTAATCACGAGTGGTGGTTGTGCCAAATTGGACAAGCCGCGTATGGCTTACATTTGCCTTGAAATCTTTCTTTTAAAAACTCATACAAAGCATTGGAGAGCCTCCTATTACACCACCCACCCCTTCCCCCAAGACTTCTCTTTGCTGTTCATGCGTAGAACAGAAAGGGTGGTGTGGCGGTGGCACAGTGCCACTCTGTGGGTCTCTGAATGAAAGGGCTATCTCTGCCAGATGCACCCAGCTGCATAAATGTTATTCATTTTTTATGGCTTGTGTTCATAATATGGCCCGTGTGGGAGATCTTGAAGTTCCACCAAAGGCTGGAAAAATCCTCCAAATTCAATCAAAGTGGAAAACTTATTTTGGCTAGTGGCTGCTCTGGACCTCCTCACTCTTCTTCTCCTTTAATCTCTCTACCCACACTTCCCCTCAGCACCCTACACTTGCTATCTTAAATACGTCTGAGTCATTTACAGTATGTTCCTTCTGCTTGGCTACTGGCTCTTCTCCCTGCACAGCAGTCCTGATGGTGGTGAGAGACAGCTGGGATATTTGTCATGGGTCCAGAGGTGTGAGGGCATTAGACAGCACTTTGTCATCAGGGTCTGGAATTCACACCATTTAGCTGTTTCCAGCTCCTTCACCAGTGACTGACCTGGTTTCTGTCAGCTGCTGCTCTGTTGACATCGAGGGCTAAAAAAAGATGGCAACATGAAGGATGTGTGCTGCTAGCCTTTTTAGGCGGTTAAAACAACATGCACTCTACAAAGAGAGCTGCGACAGCGATCCACTGCCAGAGCCCTTGACTCGGTGCTCTCTCACTAAATTCACTCTGTTCAGATATAGTTTAGTGGTTCAGAATGGCTCTTGTCAGGGTTTGCTAACTCCCACAGAGAGATAAGCTTGAACTTTGGGCAGAGTCATGGCCTCCCAAATCACCAGGCCCCGCAAAGACCCTTGCAGTCCAAACACGATCATGGCAAGTGGCTCACATCTCATTACCAATTTCCATTTCAAAACAGCCTTCAGATGAGAACTAATGCATTAGCGCTCGCTGGGGAAAAAAGTCAAGGGAACCACAACATAGCAGCTCAGAAACGCTTTTATACGTGTTTTATCATCGGGGCAAAAGAGGAACTGAAAGAGAAAAGGAATTTGGATGGAACCATTCATTTCTTGCCTATCTTGTTATAGCTTGGCACTGTGTTATTAGCTGCCATTGTGCTCTAAAAGTCCCACTGGTCTGTTCCACTGCTCACTGAATCAGGGGTGAGTTTTATGCCAAGTGATTCTGGGGGTGTTTGAGAGCATGAAAATTCAATCCCAATCCCTCAACATTGAGGTTTCTGTCAGATAAATGAAGAGGATTAGTGGAACAATTAAACAATGTCTTACCTCAAATACCACCATATCCTATTAATTGGGATTATATAGAAATAAATGTGTAGCACAAGTAAAAAAAAAATAAATCCATTTTATGAAATACTGTCATGGTAACATTATTGTACCAAACAGAAAATTGTAAATAAAATAAAAAAAAAATCATAAAACTTCTCAAAGGATGTTAAAAAAATCCTCAATACATGTGGAATAAATCTAAAAAGGAGCTGACAATTGCAAACACTCAAATCCACCTTTGGTTTGATATGCTAGGCAATGTCAATTGATTCCCATCTGATAATAGACTGTGTGCTGAAATAAACTGACCTTGCCAGACAATGAATGAAATTGATGGAGCTTTTCATCTCCGGAGGGCCCTTTCACACTCAGCAGTAAAATAGATAGAGCGCAGGACAGAATGATTGAGTGCAGGGGAAATTTAAGATGTATGTTTTTCCCTATACCAAATCTCTACTTGGTAAATACTATCTAGAGGGAAAAAAATCTTTACACAGTAACAAGCACAAGGGTTAAGTACCTGTTGTTCCCTATATTATTGGGAATAAAAATGCACGGTGCTAAAGTGAGGCCTGCCACTGACAGATGCTACCCACAAAAGGAATATGTGGTTCAATTACCAGGAGCCTGAATTGAAAGCGATAGTGATTTAAGTCTTCCCAATACGCCAGCCACATTCTGGCAAACAGTCTTTTCAAGGAGCCATTTTAAAAACCCCTGCTGGAGTGTGTGAGACACAGGAGCGCCATTGATTTTCAATAACATCTCCTAATGACCTGGCCATGGCTTGATCCACGCTGTCATTATGGGCTGCTACCGAGGGACCTGAATGTGAGCCTCACAGCACAGAACAGTGAGATGAGTAGTTGGAGCGTTATCAGGATGAATTGGTTGTCTCTGGACAGGCGGCAAGCACAGCCGAGATATTGTCAATAACAGGACGGGGCACCTCAGGACTCCCTCTACGGCCCACTCCAAAGCGCCTTCCGGCCTTATTAGAAAAAGCAGATGAGCAGTGGGCAAGAGGAGAGGAGGTGTACAAGAAGAGAGAGGAGCCTCCTCTTCAACACCCAGTAGCCTTGCTCCCAGGCATTGCTCCTCCTAATGAGTCCAGACCGCAGGTCAATATGCCGCTGGGCTGCCTGTCAATACCAGTTACCTGCAACACAAACACTCAAAACCTGCTTTCATACAAAATCAATGTTCTATTAGTCCCTCCCTGTATTGCCTAGGTCCAATCTCATTGATCACTTCTGAAGAGTTCTGCAGCGTGTGTATAACAGATTATGGTCAAATGATCTGATGGCTTAGGCTACTCAATAAGCCAAGTCTGTTGCCTTTATGATTTCAGTGTAATATCTTGATTTAAAATGAGAAAATACTCTGAATACAAGCGCTATTGGCAAAGCTATCAATTTCATATAAATATACTACTCAGAAGGTTTGGCACATACACATTTACTACTTGTTTGAAGCAGGATGAAAAATAGGCAGGAAAAAAAAAAACATTGACAATAGGTCCAAACTTTATTCCGTACATTTTAAACCATGAATGTTCATTTTCCTTTTTTTCACGCCTAAAACTCTACTTGTTTTGTATACAAGAGTCTAAGAAAAACAACTGCACAACACCACAATGTAGACAGAGAAAGTCCTTTTGCTGTCCACTAAAACGCGTCCTTTTCTGTCTGAGGCTCGTCCAGTTTGTGACTTGGAAGTCTTAATAATCCCATCATTATGTCATTGGTACAATTAAACATGTGCTAATCCAAGTTTCTCTCAATTTTACCAGAATTGTCAGCTTTTTCCAGCAGAGTTCTTCATTAGGGTGCTGTGTACTGCTTTGCATAGATTGCAGATGATCCATTGAGGCCTCCTTACAACACCCTTCATTCTTTCATCTTTTGGCCGGTTTGTTACAATGATTTTCATCAGGCAAATATTTCCACATTTCATTTAATTTTGTTTTTTTCTAGAAATGGTTAAAAAGACTAATAAATTTACAATGCAATCTTGCAGCGAAATATATCAACAGGTTATTTACATCAGTTTTCTTTACAGATTGGACAAAGATCTCATAATATTTATATATTTGTCTGCATATCTCAAAGGTAAAACAAATGAACAAAACAAGTTGGTAATGTAGCACTGTACATTGTCATCATTGAGGATATCTTGGTACCATGAGGTTCACTTACTGACAGTTGAGTTCAAAGTCAAGTCTTTACATCATCGTAAGGGATATGTCTCACAATCAGCTGGGATAAATATTGTAAAAGGCAGGACTAATGCACAAAATACATAAAATTCATAGAAATGATATCTATACATGGAACAAGGATAGGAAATGTACAAACTAATTTTAGGACCCTTCTTGTCGGCACAGAGCAGAAAAAGTATCAGATTAATATATTAATAATTATCAAATATTTAAGTCGGAAATAAACGTACACATATTTGTGTTCTCTTTACCGACATTTATTCAGTACACTAAAAATAAAGTCATGGCATGTGCTTCATCAGCCTTACACACCTTTACTTTGTACAATCTTACCCTTTCTCTTAGGAGGTTTTGCTCTTGTCTGGTGAAGAGCAGTGCATTTTGTTCACAAGATTCCAGATTGGAGGAATGCGGTTTGTGAGTGCGCCTTCTACGACTGTGCACTGTGCCAAGAAGCTACCGTGCCTCTACTTCTTTGGGGTTGCGAGATGGGGAATAGTCCCTTGGGTCTTGGGTTGTGGTGAGGGGGGTAGTCCTCCTGGGTGAGATTGGCCTAGCACTGCCGGCTGGCACAAGGGGTGGGGGCGCACTTAGTGCAGCAGTAGGGGGTGTTCTGTTCAAAGGGCCATTATGTCCTGTAGAAGGGCTAAGTCTTGGATAGGGCATACCTCCTAGGTGGGGCATAAAGGGGGGCATGTGGGGTAAATGACCCTCCATTGGGGACTGGTGCAGCTGATGGAGGCGTGCTCTGTCTAGTTCCTCCCTCAGGTGAAGGCGTTCTCTCTCCTCTGCCTGTTGTCGCATCCGCTCGTGCTCTCTGCGAACCTCCAAGAGGTGCTCATGGTGAGAGTAGTCATGAGCTTCCCTTTCACGATAAGCTCGCTCCTGTTCGTATACACTGGGGAAGCGATGTCCTTGCTCGGCCCTAAGCTGGAAGTCCATGCGCCGCTGCAGGTCCAGGCTGCGGTAGGCCTCTCTGAGTGGGTCCCAAGGGAAAGCTGAGGGCGGTAAGCGCTCTCTTCCTGCTAGTGGACTCACTCCCATAAAGGGAGCCATACGAGCTCTGTCTAGTACATTTAAACTTCCCATTTGGGGCATGGCACTCATGGAAAGTGGAAGAGAGTGTGTCATAGGGACACCATGCAGGCAGGGTGCTGGGATATCACTACTACGAGGTGATGGAAGAGGAGGCTGCTGGGACAAAGGTGGATGGTTGTGGTGGGGGTTGCCTGGTTGGCTGATGGGTGCAGAAAGAACATGGACTGGTGGTTGGGGCGCCGGTTCTGAACTCACCACCATGACCTCTTGCTCCTCCTTCCTCTCCTCCTTGATTTTCATGTCATTTTTGACTTTGTGAAGAAACTCCGTAGGTGCGGACTCTTTTCTGTCACCGTCTTTGAGAGTAGATGAAAGTCCACCAGCCATCTTCATGCTCTGTTCATTGATCAATGCCTTAGTGTAGGGAGAAGGGGAACGCTGAGCAGGTTTGATGGAGTCCTCCGAGGGTCGCCTCTCAAGCATCTCCTTGCCTGGCGAACGGCTCTCCTTCACCTTGATGTCAGCTTGCATGGAAGACTCTCTTTGGCGCTCCAGTAGCTCCTTTTCTGCCTCCCGAACCCGGTCTACACTGCCGCTGTGATGCCGACCTGAATCGTTCGAGTTTTGGCTGTTTGATCGAATGAGGCTGCTGATTTGGTAGCTGACTGGTGCTGACGCTGGAGAGGAACGGTTGGAGTGACGGTTGCGATCCACAGAATCCCTGCAATGACATAACATTTTTTAAAATTTCAGTGGACTTTGATTTTCAAATATTCATACCGTCATATGTCACCACATTAAAAAAAACCTATTTTGATAAAAATAAATAAATAAATAAATAGGTTCCCTGCTCCTATTTGCTGTTACTGTTTTTAGATTTGATAGATGTTCTCTAGAATCTTCTGGAATACATTCATAGAGAGTTCACAGCATTTTTATCATTTACTTTTCTGACATCTGCTCATTTGATTTATGCCAGCTTCTTTGTCAACAGGCTTATTTCATGAGACATTTTGACTTGAAGGAAAAGGGAAGGCACAGTCGGCTGCAGTCCATTTCGAGGAGGTGCTGCTTGTAAAGATTTTTACAGAACAAATTGCACGCCAAGCTGAAGAAGTCGAATGTAGCCATTAATATTTCACCTTTACTTTCCCAACATTTTTAGGTTGAAATGTCTGCCGTGAAATAAAACCCCTGTGTAATATAAGATAACTTAATATCAGTTTCCATAACAGACGTCTAGCTATGTAAGGATGATTATGTTTTTTTTTTTTTTTTTTCCAAATGTATGTTCAGCCAGCCAACATGCTAATGCTAGCAGGAGACAGTCTCCTTTTAGTGGTTTAACATTAGTAGTTGTGAGGATGGATTTAATCTTTTAAGTAGATTGTTTAATAGAACGGCAAGATTAGGAAATTCTTCTCTTGAATTATTATTGACTGATCAAATTTGTTACCTCCTAAGAAAAACACAGAGCTTTCACGCATGCTGTCAAATGCCAAGTCAAATTGACAATAGTTAAATGGGAATAACCTGGGAGTGCACAAACTTAGGATTTTACCGTGCTTCTTGTGGTTATACTGAAACCTAAACATTTCCAAATACCATATTTTCTGCCGTACACGTCGCTCTGCTCTATAAGTCGCATCAGTCCAAATATGTCTAATAAAAGTGGAAAAAAGCCATAAATATGTTGCTTCGCCATGTACGTCGCATCTATTATGTGTCAACGCTGACAACCTGGAAATATGGGCCGATGTGCCAAAAATCAATTGGCTGCCAAATGGCAGTCGTGGGACGTGCACTGGTGGATTTAAACAAAGAGTAACACTTAAAAACAATTATTTGTTTGCTCAAAATTATAGTAAAGATGTGTCTCAGTCTAATTTTCCTTAATAAATGCACTTTGACTGTCAAATCTGCTGCATTTCAAAAGCTGATTCGCGGCTGTGGGAACAAGCAGAGGGACGACTTGCTGTGCACTTCTTCAAAATTTAACAAGCTAACTACCTAAAAACAATTATTTGTTTGCTCGACATTATAGTAAAGGTGAGTCTCAGTTGAATGTTTACTTAATAAATTCACTTTAATGGTCAAGTCAGCTGCATTTTGTTGGGGCGGTGCAGCAAAATGAAGATGATTTGACGGTTGCTCCAAGCAGCGAGCTAGATGAAGGTGGCAGGCTATGGCAAGCCGACCGTGTCATCAATAGTCCTTTTACCTATTAAATGACACAATGGCATGCCATACCGTTTGAGTGCCATCTAGCAGCTGAAAATGGTAGTGTTCAATATTTTCAGTCAGAATGAATGAAAATGGTCATATCTCTGCCAAAAATTGGTTTATAAATATGAGAGAAAAAAATCCATAAATACATTGTTTCAGCATATAAGTCGCAGGGCATGTAAATCATGCAAAGAACCGTGACTTATAGTCCAAAAAATATGGTATTTAAAAATGAAGAAACACTAAAAAAGTTGTTTTGCCTTGACTCACCTGTCTTTATCCTTCTCGTCTTTGCCGATCGACGAGTCTCGTTTCTCCCTCTCCCTCTCTCGGTCTCTGTCGTGACTGTTGGCGGAGCTGCTTCGTTCAGTCTCTGCTGCTTTGGGCCACTGTGGCGGGGTGGGAAAAGATGGCGGCGTGCGCCGAAGCCTATTCCAGGTGTCGTGGTGGGGGCTGCCAAAAGTGGGCAGTCCTCCTGGACCCTCCTTGGTGCCAAACACACTACTGGACCCTGAAGGAAAGAGGCAGACAGGCATGGGACCCACTCTGAGTTAATTGGGCACAATACCTTCTTGAGGACACATGAGAAGAGAAAGAGTCGAAAACAAAAACTGCTTTTGTCTTTGTCTCTGGAGGTTCTCACACAGAAGCTGTTTGAAAGAGTTAGAGGTTAATGGCTCCCCAAAATTCCACTACTCATTTGCTTTTAGACTGAAGGGCTTCTTCCCCCCTCCATTTTCTGCACCGGATGAACGGGGAGACTAACTTGCCCTCTGGACTTGAGAGCTGTGAAAAGCCAAGGGAGACCTCAGCATTCCACAGCATGTCTGTTCCAATCACATCCATTTTCACAACAAGGTGACTGATTTGGCACACAAAAATAGGAGGAATGGAGAAAAAAAAGAGGGAGGCACAGGGAGGAGGATGCAGGGGGGAAACAGAAAGCCCTCCATGGAGATGCAGAGGGGGCTTGTCAAATAATTAATAGATGAACTGCCACCAAACAGCAGACCTAAGAGCGCCTGTTGGCACCAGCACAGTCAGATTAAAGCCGGGCTGTTGGAAACACCAGTGGTGGATGAAGTGGAGGCAGGGAGGAGGTGCTGTGGTGTGTGCAGTACTGCTTTGTTTGGCCTCGCTGGACGAGTGCTGGTTTGACATATAAACTAGAGTTAAGCATCTTTTTTCTCCCCCCTTCTTTACTCTCCCTGTGGTCCAACACTGTCCTGCTCTATGCTGTTACTGGCCACAAGGGGCCAGATTGAAAAGGGGGGCCAGTGGAGGAGGAGAGGGGGGCCAGCGCTTACCAAGCGAGGGGTTGCCTAATCCTCCGAAGGCACTGCTTGAAAGGTTGCCGAGGCCGCCATAGGAACTGGAGCGACTGAAAGGATCTGCAAAATGCCAAACAGGGATTAGCAAATGGGGGGAGCTGGTTAGCAGTACTCACCCCAACACCAACCCGTTTCACTCCGCTTTTCTCTTACAAGCGAGTTTTTGTTTTGTTTGTCCTTTTAGCGCTGCCATCTTAGCTTTCTGTTTAGTTATCCTGAAATAACCAGGACACTGGATTTGATGCTGCTAACTAGCTGCGGCTGACCCTGCGGGGGCAACTGGACTAAATCTAACCAAAAAAAAGAGTTTTCAGTTCCTGGAGCAGAGCTGAACATTGACTGGTGCAGGAAGGGAAATTATGGGCTGTTTAAACGAGGCTGACTGAAATGGAAATTTAGAGGAAGATGGACTTTACTGAAGCGACTATGGACTCCAGATTTACAGCAAGAACACAAAGCATGAACATTTTTCAGCTGATTTTAAATTAATACTCCATCAGGAAATGCACAACTTATTAAAAGATTAGTGCTAGGGGATTTTCTTTTGTTTAGACCCTGAGGCTTGTTAATGTGATTTAGAAAATAAATCTCCGCCTTACACACAAAATCTCAAAATGAGATTTTTTTTTTTTCTAAATCTTCCGTGACTTAATATATAAGAACACAGTTAATGCATTTTTTTAGTTAATTGTTTGAAATTAGCTTATCACTTTGGACCCAAACACAAGTCCTAGCTTTAGCTAGAATAGTAAAAAAAATAATAAAAATGAATAAAAATAAATTTAAGCGGTGAGCTAATATGAAATACCAACGTCACAGAGAATTGTGCCACATGTGCCACACTGCACTGCATACAGCTAGTTCAAAGAAATGAAAGGTGACATCTTTGTCTGGAAGCAACATCTGAAATAGTTATTTTAGATTGAACTATGACTCATTTTGACTAATTGTAGAATAACTACACACTCCAGTCCTACAAACGACAAGTTTGCCTGAGAAGTGCTGCAGATGGTTATGGTCACTTGGAGTCTATAATAACCTTGAACTAAACCTGAGCTCAACTCTATAAATATCAAAGATTCAAACTACATCCTGCTGCTTTCACTGCCGTTGAAAGACAAGAGCGTTAGTGAGTTAATCCACAAACTAAATGAGCAAGAAAAAAAGGTAAACTTGTGGTTACTTACACTTACCTGCCAAATGGCTAGGGGGCAGGAAGCTGCTGGGATGAGGGGCAGGGCCAAAAGGCGAGGGAGCGGGGTGTCCAGAGCCTGGGGACAGAAAAGATTAGCATTAATGTTCAACCAAAAATAATTAACTCAGAGGAATGATCTAAAGACAAACAAAAGGTGACTCCTTGGTAAAACCTCCCATATTTATAAGTACTATATTTCTTGGCCTATAAGTCACATTTTTTGCATAATTTGCATGCCCTGCGATTTATACGCCAAAGTGATGTACAGTATTTATGTTTTTGTCCCATATTTATAAACCAATTTTGGCTGAGATATGACCGTTTTCATTCATTCTGAGTGAAAATATTGAACACTACCATTTTCAGCCACTAGATGGCACTCGAGTAGTAAGGCATGCCATTGTATCATGTAATAGGTAAAAGTGGCTATTAGTGACACAATCAGCTTCCCATAGACTGCCACTGTCGTCTACCTTGAGCAACCGAATCAGCTTCATTTTGCTGCGCTGCCCGGTGAAATGAAACTTATTTGACCGTCAAAGTGCATTTATTAAGTAAAAATTCAACTGAGACACATTTGCTATAACGTCAAACAAACAAATAATTGTTTTTAAGTGGTTATCTTGTTCCATTTCGAAGAAACCCACAGCAACTCATCCCTCTGGGCGTGCCCGCTTCTACGAATCAGGTTTTGAAATGCAGCTGATTTGACCGTCAAAGTGCATTTATTAAGCAAAAGTTAGACTGAGACACACATTTAATATAATTTTGAGCAAACAAATAACTGTTTTTAAGTGTTAATCTTGTTGAATTTTTGTTAAAGTCCTCCCGTGCATGCTCCCGTGGCCGCCATTTGGCAGTCCATCAATTTTTGGCACAACACCGGCCCACATTTCCAGGTTCGGCCCACATTTCCGGATGGTCAGCAGTGACACATAAAAGATGTGACGTATACGGTAAAGCAAGATATTTATGGATTTTTCCACTTTATTAGACATATCTGGACTGATGCGACTTATAGGGAGGTGCAATGTGTATGGCGGAAAATACGGTACGTCCTTGAGCTTACTACCTTACAAGCTTACACTTAAAGCGTCATCTTCACAGAAACTGTTTGACAATTGTCTAAAATAATCAGGTCCTCCACATTAAAGCTGTCCACAGTCCAGGCTTTTATAGCACAGAGACAGAGGAAAGGTTTGACACATGACAAACAGCCAGATGCTATATGTTTACTTATGATTCACGGCTGACCACCGTGCAGTAAGGAGCTAAAAAGGTCTAAAAAGAGCGGCTGCTTAAAGCAAAACTTCATTCTGAACAACAGTGGGAGAGACCACAGGGCGCTGTTTATGTGATTTGTGCACACTAACATTTAAGCACACTTTCAGAGGATTACCGGTGCCCACTGAGAGGCATCAAACTGTCAGATTTTTCCCCACAAAGACTCCAATTTATTTAAGAGCTGCAACTTTTCACGCAAACCCAAACCCTTGCAGTCTCACCTCCCTCCAGTGGTTTCCATGCACTCAAAGAAACATGGGAGTGGTGATGATGGTGTGGCTGTTGTGGGTAATCTAGGAGGCGGCGTGTGTGTGTAAGTGCATGTGTGTGAAGGGGTGTGGGGGCTGCTGCAGATGCTTAATTTCTCACACTGGCAATTTCAAGGACGTCAAAATGAATTACACGTAGGGAGTCCACGTTTGGTCAAATCTTTCTGCCTAATCCACACAATCCCATCCTCCTCAGCTAATTTCATATCTGCAGCCATTTAAAAGAAGAAGATGAGAGAAAAAACAATGGACCACATTGGTAACAGGGCCACCGCTGCATTCCTTTATCCTCTCATTTTTCCTTTTTCTTACAGAAAACGTGCAGGGAGCTCTGATCTGCGATTTGCATGAACAGTAATTAAGAGGATCGGGGATTTGTGTGCTTCACCGAGCGGTGGGAGCTGGATCCAACGACAAGCACCATTCAGATAATGAAGCGGTGAATAAAACTGTGCTTTTTCCTGACACCTCTGAGGGGCCATTTGACGAGAGGTAAGGACATGAAAGGAATGCACAATAAATCAAATCTTGAAAATATATTAAAAAAATGTTTGACACAGTTGTTTTGTGGTGAAGGACTCTCAGCAACTACCACATGAGATTTTACCTTAATACAGGTAGTCCTCGAGTTACGTCACCCCCGACATACGGCAACTCGGACTTACGAACGCCTCCCAGTGACGTC
>JAVCKU010000001.1:5048307-5062048 GCA_032273985.1 Hypsolebias coamazonicus
AAACGTTTCTACAATTTTTTTGCTTTGTTTTGTTTTGTTTTTTTGAATGTCCAGAGGACCAGACTTAGCTTTTTTAGTTTGAATCTAAACTACTTTGTAAGAAATTCTGCAGTTGTTGCATTAAATGTGGGTCAAGAGAAGCTCAGCTCTTTCTTAACTTAACATGAAACGAATCAAACTAAAGTCTGACATTGTTTTTTTTTTTTTTGCTAATTACTTTTCTTAATTTTTAAACCATGTTCATTATCATTATTGCGTCACTGGTGTCTGATGCAGTTTTTGCTTGTGTCTCAGTGTGTCTGTTGTGTTGGTAAAATATCCCATGAACCGCTGATCGGCTTTTATTAAAACTCTCAAAGTTGAACTGTGCTTTGGACATAACATTAACACATTTCCTTCTTTTAAAAGCAGCGTTCCTTACACATCTCAGATTACTTCCTTTCCACTCATTTACTTCTTTCTTTGTTGTATTCACTGAGGTAGATAAATAAAGCATAAATTTCATCCAGCTATTTTTAAAAATTTAATCTTCCCTTGGTAACCATCATGCAAAATACTCTTTAGTCGTTTCCTGCTAAAAGATCCCAGGAAATAATTTATTTCTCTGCAAGTGGGTCACCAAGCAGCTGTGGAAGGTGAAATATATGAGAAACATGAAGTCACTGGTTGCTTAAAGATGCTGTGAGCTTAACGGAGGTGTGAGCGTGAATCAGCCCATCTGTGTGTGTGTGTGTGTGAGAGAGAGAGAGCGAGAGAGTGTTGGTGTTTAATAAGTTAGGGCCACTGGAGTCCATGGTTTAATTAAGAGATAGAAACAGATTTAGGCTCAGCAGCAACATGCTGGTCTCCTCCTTGGTCACACGCAGGACATCCTAGGATGTTTTATGAATCGCACGCAAACCTCTAGAAAACCATGACCTCATTAACACTGACAATAACCAAGGTTCTGGAAAGGAAGCGTACCATATCTTTCAGCCTATAAGTTGCAGTTTTTTGTGTTGCATAAATTACATGCCCTGTGACTTAAACACTGAAGTGACTTATTTATGTTTTTTCCCCCCATATTTATAAACCAATATTTGGCTGAGATATGACTGTTTTCATTCATTCTGACATTGAAAATATTGAACACTACCATTTTCAGCCACTAGATGGCACTCGAGTAGTATGGCATGGTGTTATGTCATGGAATAGGCAAAAGTGGCTATTAATGACACAATCAAATTGCCATAGTCTGCCACCTTCATCCAGCTCTGGGATCATGCCTGGAGCAACCATCAAATCAGCTTCATTTTGCTGTGCCGTCCCAGTGAAATGCAGCTAATTTTACCATTAAAGTGCATTTATTAAGTAAAAGTTCAACTGAGACATACCTTTACCATAAAGTTGAGCAAACAAATAATTGTTTTTAGGTGGTTAGCTTGTTAAATTTAGAAGAAATGTGCAGCGTTCCTCCTTCCTGATTTCCTCCCTGTCTGTGCTCTCCCGGAGCACCGAGGCAGTGAATACTTTTGAAAAGCAGCTTATTTGACTGTCAAAGCGCATTTATTAAGTAAAAGTTCAACTGAGACACACCTTTACAATAAAGATGAGCAAACAAATAATTGTTTTTAGGTGGTTATCTTGTTAAATTTAGAAGAAATGCACAGCGAGTCGTCCCTCTGCGCGCTCCTGCTTCTGCGTATCAGCTTTTAAAATGCAGCTGATTTGACCGTTAAAGTGCATTTATTAAGGAAAAATCAACTGAGACACATCTTTACTATAATTTTGAGCAAACAAATAGTTGTTTTTAAGTGTTAATCTTCTTAAATTCTTGTTAAAATCCTCCCGTGCATGCTCCCGCAGCCACCATTTGGCAGCCAATCAATTTTTGGCACAACACCGGCCCACATTTCCGGGTTGTCAGAGGTGATGTGTAACAAACGCAACGCATCAGAGGTGATGCATAATAGATTCGACTTAGACGAAGCAACTTTTTTATGGATTATTTTCCATTTTATTAGTCATATTTGGACAGATAAAACTTACAAGGCGGTGCAACGTGTACGGCAGAAAATACGGTAAGTAAAATAGCAACGCAATGTGGAACTCAGATATGTCAAACAAGATGGCACAAAACAAAAACCTAGAACAAAATGAAAGTAGAATTCCTTGAAGCGATGCACATCGCCTGCTACCTTGAATTCTAATGTTTAAAAAAAAAAAAAAAAGATCTTGCACAATTTGTTAATATGTGTTGGGGATGACCAGTACCACAACAAATTTTAGCTCAGGATCTGCTCAAAGAACTGAAATGTAGCTACTTTTATTTTTGGTAAAGTTCATTATTTCTGTCAGCCATCTTAACTTGGGCTGATTCCAAATGTTAATCAGATGTAGACATACATCCACTGATTTTTTTTCTGAGAGTTTCATTCAAATCCATCCAGTGGTGCACGAGATATTGTTCCAAAAGACACTTTTATTCTCTGAGTGCATACAACAAAAACTGATGCAGTGAAAAGAATCAAAATCAAACCATCAAGTGTGTCGGACTGTTTCATGATCCCATGAAGCAGGAGGGTCCACACCAAATCAAACCCTGTAAACGTTTCTGAAAGCCTCCACTCCCCTCTCAGCAGCCAGAACTAAGATTATTGTGAGCAGCTAAAAGGTAAGTGCTGGGAGTGTCACACTTGAGAGTGGGTTTTAAGCACCGTAAAGTATCAAGACCCAGATGGCTCATCTTCTCTGAAAAACATGTCCACTCTGCCTCGGCTTCAGAGGCACCTGCTACCAGGATCCAGTCATTGCTGCTAAACCGACCCAGGACGCAGAACAGCTGATAAGTTGCTCCGGGCACTTCAGCACTTGTCTCGGACATAACAGCTGATGTGTCAATAAATGTATCATTAGTGATAGCGATAGCTTTGGAAAAAAAAAAAGACAATTTGTCAGTTTCACCTGAACAGATGGGGTATTTTAAAAGTAAATACAATGTCATAATGTCACAGAAACAAAAGTATTAGGTAGAACCACACTATGTCAACAATAACTTTTTACCTATTAATGTACAAAAATAGAATAAATCAATAGTTAATTAAATTAAAGAAATAATTCAATTTGACAAACAAAACAACTGTGACATAAAACAAATTATATCAAATATCAAATTGTATTGCTACATAATACAAACAACTACGTTTGCTTCATTTTTTGAATTACAACTACTAATTACTGTACTAACTAGGGGCATACACCAACACAAATACATATCAACCCAAACCTGCCTAACAAAGCTGGTGGTGCTCTTTATACTTTTCTCAATGTGTTGTGTGACACTGGAACAATTTCCCTCCAAAGCAAATAGCAGTGAAATCCCAGAACTGCTGCTCACCCTTCAACACAGCATCACTAACCCAACAGCCAGCGAGGTCGGAGCCAACGCTCTGCTGAACGGGGTATTACAGTCAGTCAGAGGCCATTAGAGGCCCCACCACCAGAGCCCAGGGCAGGGAATTTGCTGGTAGCCAAAAACAACAGCCAAACAGATGACCGTTTCAGTACTGGAGAAGACCACACTGTGCATGTTCCTTTTTTTAAAAACCACCAATGATACGGCCAAAATGCAGGGCCTTCTGTCCAAATGAATTATCGCCTGTGTGTTAAACACTGAGACGATTAATGGCACTCACACCTGATGAAATATATAAGCCAACACAAACCCTTTCTCAGGAGTGTGTGTTTGGCTACATCCTGATGCATGCTCATGGTTACATTATATATATATATTTTTTTACCATGTGTTGAGTTCAAGACTAATAGCAAGTAATAGCAAACTCTCCAAAGCCCTGCTGCCAAGCCTACTCCAGGTCTGTGGTATCAAAAATACTACAGACCAAAGACCACCATATGAAAATAAATAGAGTATACTTCAAAAGAAGGCAGATTGATTTCTCTGTTTCATTTGGGATTCTGCTTTCAAAGTTTCTCTCTTTTCTCCCGTGAATACGCTGGCACGGTCTTCTGATACTTGGATGTCTTTGTCCGTCATGGAATCTGAGGCATTTTACTTTCATTCTGTTCCTGGCGATGCCGTTTCCATCTTTATAAGCTTCTGTAAACTGCTTCCATAAACGTCCAATCCATTACAAGCATGTTTGTAATATCCATCTAGGCTGACGACTGTCCGCTAGCCAGCGATTGTACATTATCCAAGCACCGTGTTTGGCCAGACTCACCTACCATCTGGCTTTGTGAATGAGCGCAACAGCCTCATCTGCAAACAACGTTGGCTGCGAACCTCTCGACATAAACGAGCTTAAAACGCACATAGCGAAGGACTGGGATGTTCAAACAAAAGCTGGGTGAGGGGAGAAAACTTGCTGGCAGATTGACTAAAGCTGGGAATAAAGGATTAAAAGCAAGAAAACCTGAAAGTGATGACAGGCGATGGCAGGCTTTACATTTCAGGCCTGACAGCAGTGATAACACTCTGGTTGTGTGTTCTAATAAGTAAACAATAGAAACTCCTTCCAAAATGTGTTTACATTGAAGCAGGGGATTAAGACTAGACAGTAGATGTGATGATTGCTGTGCTTCTCTACTCTATTTTACTTTGTTCAGTAAGAAATGCCCCATAAGATGATGGAGCAAATGGAACAGCTATATGTAATCTGTGAGGGACTTTAAACCCATAAGACCAGATTTATTTAGTTTTTAGCATGATGTGTGCAGTTCTGAAGATCATAGAAATGGCAAAACTAAACTAAAACATAAAACGTGAACAGAAACACAATCTGATACGTTGAAAGATCTTGTGCATATGTTCTGTACATGTGACCCTCCTAAACGGCCGGTCATATCTCCGACAATCAGCTCTAAAAGTCCATTATGGCCTTTAGCGATTTTGTAATTGCTCCCTCTCCACAGCTAAAGCTGAATCCATATTCAGTCATTGACCACACAGCCACACAAAGAGCCCAAACACACAGTCTATAAAATGACTCCCACTTTCTGTCACGATATCTGACCACCACCTATGGGCTCACTGACACACACGACATGGACCGACCGAGCTGACAGCATTCCCATCAGTAATGGAGAGCAACCACAAGAAAGAAGAATGACACGGCCCATCATAAAGGGTTTCTGTTACAAGAATGAAACTCAATCAGCAGTGACCAAATGTTGTAAAGGAAGTTAGTTAATATTTCATGCATCCTAGAATCTTTGCACACACCAAGCATGCTTCTAATGGACATAACAGACCTCTAAAGGAACCACAAAGTGCACGAGGGACTAGGGTGAAATAGCCATAACTTTACTAATTGTAACACAATCTAGACTGCCTTTGAAAACAGGCAGCTTGTAAATAGCTTTTTAAAAATCTTGCTAAACTAAACAATTGTTTCGAGTTAGTTTTTCGAAGTGCCCCATCCCGTCCAAGTTGTGAGTGATTTGGTTTGATCCTGCTGACGGTCCCTCTACATAAATAGCACATGATGATGTAATTTTAATTTTAACAGCTATAAATATTGACGAAGAATTAAAATAATTCATGAAACAACGCAGTGTCACAATGCGCGTGAGGGTTTGTGTGTGCGAGAGCATTTTGTCTCTCTTTGCTTCTCTTCCGTGGCGTATGTTGAACGATGAGCACTAAAGGTTGGGAATTCTGTAATTGCTTTTTCTGTCCCTGAGGCAGGTCTTCCTGCTTTAAATCAAAAAAGGCAATCTTTGTCAGTAATGGCTCAATTAATAATTAAACACGTGTCTTATCTCCACTGAGCTCCCCCTATTTATTTTCATCTTTCCGACAAGAATGGCTGCACAAATAGCATTTGCGCTATGAATAAAGGCAGCTTATATCAGCCCCTCTTTTCAAAGACAAATCACTCAGCTCATAAGCAGTTTTATGGCTGTGAACAGTAATAACCTTAAAATTAAAAAAGTAAATAAATAAACAAGAAATGCTTTGGTTTTCCTTCCTAAATATTTAGTTAACTAGCCTATCTGCTTTCTGGTATATGCAAGAAAATTGTATCGACTTAATATTTAAAACAAATAAGGAGAAACACAAGCTTCTGTTAAGCACATTACAGCGTGACGAGTTAGGCACGAGGAGGACGGTTTCTTTTAGAATACCAAACTAACGAAGGCGCCGTTGAGCAAACACGGCCGTCACATGGCTGAGACTCAGAACGCTTGAACTTAAACAAAGTGCGCCACAAATACAGGAACATTGACATTTTGATTAAAATAAATTGTGTCCTGTCCATTTGATAAACAAATTGGCACAAGGAAAAAATATGTATCACCAGGATAAAGCTCAGTTTACTGAAGCTGTTTTTTTTTTTTTTCCAAGTCAAATTTAAACACTTATGTTTCATTTTGGCTGTCTACACAAAAACACAGAATTCTTGGACACCAATTATTATTTTTTTAAATGTAGGTTTCAGACTACAAGTATATTTTTAAACTCCCAGCATTGTTTCACAGGAAAATACAATTCATCTTAAAGCGGATGTGTTTGCTCATGCACTACAGTTGCAGTCGGTCACTAGTTTACATTTTTCCGAATATTTTTACATTTACGGAAGCTAAGGTGAGTGGTTAGAGCAGTCGTCCTCCAATGGGAGAGTTGGAGTGATAGATTCCACCTGCAGTCACATGCCGAAGTGTCCCTGGGAAAGACACTGAACTCCTCCCTGCCTCCAATGTGTCCCGTCGGTGTATGAATGTGATGTAAAGCACTGATTAGTCTTTGTATAGATATTGTAGAGTGATGTATGAATGGGTAAATGAGGGCACAGATTGTACTATAAAGAGATTTGAGTATCTTATCTTGATAAGATAGAAAGGTGTTATATAAGTACAGTCCATTTACTATTTATAGGTTAAATTCATGTGTAACAGTAACCCAATCTCAGTGCTGAGCCATTCAACATGTCAACATTCTTGGCATTTTCAATGTAACTGTCCGTATATTTGAGACTGAAGCGTGCAAGTTGTTGAGATACATAAAAAACAGCACCACCTGTTGGCCTGGCATGTAAACTATAGAAGCCACAGTGAGGTCAAGGTATTTTGCAATCTTGCCCAAAGTGATTGTGATCATAGCATTATTGTGCCAAGGCGTAACATATTTACGATCAACAGTGGAAAATCAATAAAGCTTCCAGGAGATTGTTCATGTGTAAACAGGGCCTTAGTTTTCACACTAGTAATGGTTACTATCAATTACACAACTTGCTCATTGGTCTGCATGAAGTTTTGTATTCCTTTATGATCTTCCAGTGTAATGTCGATGCTCCAGTTACCATGTCCGCCTAAAGCTGGATTCATATTCTGCGAGAGGTGACGTAATCTGAGACATCCTTTTCCATATGAACATTGCACCCCCCACCCCCCCACCCACACACACACACACACACACACACAATAGCACTGAAATAGATTTCTTCTTGCTGAGGTCTCCACTCCTTCAATACCAGATATTTAAAAATACAGAGACATACACGTTGCTTGGCATTTAAATATCAGTCACAAAGAGACTGCCACCATGTACAACAGACGGTGCACAATAGTAAGCGAAACTGGGAACATGTCCCTACGCTGCCTGGCTGAGGCATACGGTACTCTTTCCCAGTCCCTACAGCCACGGAGACCTGCCTGTGTCTCCACGCACAATAACTATATTAACGCTTTCCACAAGTTTATTGCTATTTGATTATCATTGTAAGTTCTCCAAGAAAAGCCACATACGTTTTCATTAGTTGAAGTTTCAAGTTCATAAGTTTCGACTGTAGTGCAGTTTACATAAGTTTTCCTGTTTTTCCAGGAAAAGTTGTAAAAATGGGCTGCACTTTCTAACAACCTTGGCCAGCTGCTCCTCAGTGCAACAGTTGAAGCAAAATGGCACCTTTGGGGTTCATACGCTTTTACGCATAAACCCACCCACAACGAAGCTCTGACCAATCATACAATGAGTGAAAAAGATCATCAAGTACCCTGTACCCGTCATGAACAAGCTCTCGGAGCTCATGTGAGAACAAAACAATATACGGTAATTTTCGTCACGCAAATACGTCAGCTACAGCAGATTTCTCCACTTCTTGTGGAGTATGAATCCAGATTTAAAATCAGCCCAGCTACCTACACTATATCCTGATTTAATGGAGGCACAAAGCTTGGTTAGAGGGTCAACCTTCATTCATTATTTAATGGGCAAGAGGCTGCAAACAGTCAGCCTGGCCACCAAGGTTAGTGATACATTGCGCTGACTGGGCCAGAGGAGCTGCTCGGACGAATACAAACATGCTCTCTCATCTGCTTCACTCTGTCTGAGCTGCCCTCAATCCCCCTGCCCCTGACCCTAATGCTCCCTCTCCAATCACCACCCTTCCTCACTTCTCTGGAATTCGAAATCAAGCAGGTGAGACTGGGATTTAACGTAAGCTTCCACGGCGAGAGCAGCCCTGTAACTCTGACCAGCCCAGGTAATGTGAGAGAAGTGGACCGCATTATTTTATTGACGTGCAGCAAACACCAGCGATGGAACAAAGGCCACTCAGCACCTATTGAGGGAAAAGGCTTGCAGACAGGGTGGTTGATTAGCGATTCGAAATGGAGACCCTGAACTGTGTAGCACATAATAAGAGCTTGGGGACCAAGGCATGGGCTGATCGGGGCTGGAGGTACGGTGGAGGTGTGCCGAGGACAGACGAGAGGAAAGGCAAGGTTTTACCATGAGAAACTAATTTACAACAAAAAACAAATGTAAATATGAATAAAAAGGCTTTGAGGGAAATAAAATAAGCACGTGCACCGGCAGATACTAAATCCATAAGCTACAGTGCTGGTAATGTGTTTATATATAAACAACAGTTAGTGGGATAAGCCCTCAATCCACTGTCAAGCTGAATGGTTTACACATTTTGGTTTGTTTATTTGGATGTCAATTAGGCAAATGTGTCTGACACATCCAACGATGACGAGATCCAGAGCAAGGGAATTACTAATTCATGTCCAAAAGCTCCAATCTCCTTTAAAAACCACAGCAACGTGATCTTCACCTTTTATTTGGCCTTGGAGAAACACTGACTGTGTCAGATGTGCACGATGGCAGATGTGTGCGTTTTCTTTCCTCCTCTCCTTTTGCACGCTCTCCTCTTCCTTTGTTCCACTGGTCTAATCCAGTATGTGTGGGCCGGTAAGTTTAATGGAAACAATTTATTAAGTTGGGCTTAAAATGCCATCTGCAGCTAAGCCTCCCAAAGCCGCTAAGCTCCTAGTTTCGCCCCAGAGCTTGCTGTGTTCACGCTTACTGTAATGCTCTGTTTAAAATGAGCACAACGGGTCAAAATTAATCAGGATTACAAGGGCACAAATCCACTTCAGAAATAGGTTTTCTACCAATCTTTCCCTTGCTATCCCAAAATTCCTCAGGTTTTTTTATTTTCCTTTTTTTTTAATTTTTTTTAGGGGAAGTGGCACTGTGAAGGTTTACCATCACACTATGGTAGACTGCACGTCGCTAAAACAACAAGGCCTCAGGGAGTCCACAAGGACAAGTAAAAGACTGTGACAGGATTATATGAACGGCTCTAGAACCCAAAGATGCAACATTCAACATAGTCAGCGCAGATTCCTAAATGTTCTTCTCAGATATTTCTAGCTGCAGACAGCTAGGTGATAACTCCACACTGTTTCCAAAGGCCTAGCATTTTGAAATGTCATAAGAGGAAAGTGTCTATCCGTGCTCTGTGGAGGTGCCCCGTACATGCTCGGCAGCTACATTTAGCTTCATATTTGCCTGCAAGCAAGTGACAACAGCAAACTCTAACCTTCAATTCAATAATGGCAGCCCTGAGAGGAGCACAAGTCTGAAACATTTTTACTTCAATGTGCCATCCTCCGGGAAATCAATAATTTGCAGGAGGTTTAAAACAGGAAATAAACAAAAACCAATAACTGTTAGATAATGGGTGCCCTCTGCTGTACCTGCCTACATCATAACCACCAACACAAACAGACCCACATGAGCTGCTGGGTAAAAAACACCCAGAGAGAATTACACACTGTGCAATGCACTAATGCAGACACAATTACCTTGTGCTATTATCAGCAGCAACATGAATGAATAACAGGTTGTCAACAGGCCAGCAATGTAGAAATGATGAAAACTAAATATGAAAGAAAAAAGGCAATGGTGTCTGGGTTTTGCCCAAACCCCTGCTCTGTGTGGATAATTACAGCGCACTGCCATCACTGATTACGATGTTGGTTTTTCCTCTTTTCTGTGGACCCTGAACCGTTTCATTACATGACAGTTTGTGGGCCTGTGTACAGTTTGGATGTAACCTCAACTGTTTGTACCCGTAACTACATACTTGCCAAAGTAAAGTTGAAAAAGAAGCAGAATGCTTAAAAGGAAAGAAAAGGGAACAGAAACACTTTTTATTTAGTGATTTACACAGATACACAGTATACTCTATATACATGTATCTATGTAGATTTGTGTTTGTTTAGAAGTCAACCCGCTAACAACTCATCAGAACTGGTGTTCAGAAGTCTGAAGGCTTTTCATCTGTCCCTCAGGACCATGAGTGAAGCTGGTAATGGGACACATACGCTGGTTGCTGCATACCAAACTAGAGGAATACAGCCTGTGGCCATTTCAGTAGTACCGTACACACAATATCCACACACAGAAAAGCCCGTCTAGGCCAAAAACAAACACTGTCCTAGCACCCATTATTGCACCAAACAACAACAGTGGAATGCAAAATGATAGCTTGCTGGAAACAGCAATCTTCTTTTGAAAACTTGTTTTTTCTTGTCACCACTAAATGACCTCATCAAACTGCAGATTTCTTCGCTGCTTTACCCTTCCTAACCTCTAATTCCTCTCTGGTGCGCTTTGTCTAGATCGCCTAAACAGGATCTGGTTGATTTGTGTGATAATCAGGAGAGACTTTGATTGGATTGTCTGGTTTGTAATTCCAGGGACTTAATCCTCTGCCCTGAGCATTTGCACGAGCTGCTGAAACATTCCTTCACCTGCTACAATGAAAGGGGATTTGGAATGTGTGTGCAGCAGGGAGCGTGTGACGGCACAGTGATGGTTTCAGTGTTTGTGTTTGCTTGTATGGATACATAATTTTAACAAGCATGTGGGAAAAACGAGTGAACACCCTGAAAGCTGATAACAGAAGTAGTTCAGCAGCTTGGCAGGGAACATATGGCGTCAAATGCGGTCCAGCTGTTTGTTTCATCATAAAAGTCTGGAAGCTGTTGTCATTGTGAATGCTGGTTTTACAAGGCTGATGGTGGTCACAGGTCATCTAATCTCAGAGCCAGCATGCCTCTTCCCTTCCCCATGTCAGCTAAGCTTTTCCACTCAATTGTCAAAGTTACTGTACAAAACCAAGATACTAATGAGCTACGATGCCGAGAGTGAACATGGAGGAGCATATGAGGAGAAACATTAAAACATCGTTTGTTACCGTTAGAATTAAAGTTAAAGCTGCAACCAAGAAAAAAAAAGACTTTGCCAAAATTATCAAACTACTTCAACAAAATCAACAAATTAAAAAACAAACAAACACAAAACTGTAAATAAACCTGACCATTAATTTTCATGCCAGAGTTTTAAACTAACATTATCTTATCATGAGAAGGAATGGAGATGTAGCTGTTTTGCTCCTATTTTGAAAATCACATGATGCACAATGTTGTGATATTAAGAAATCTTGCAAGATGTACTTGCACTCTGAGTATGTGTTGTTAATGATGCTCAGCTACTTCCACATCAAACTTCAGCTCTGTATCTGTAAATATGGGTAAGTTACATTTGCCATTTTTGTGTTGGTTATGTTCGATTGGCTGGAGGAGCACATCTTGACCTAGGTTGACTCAAGATGTTTGGGGTTGTAGAATCCAATGATTACTTTTTTAAGGGTTTCAATAAAACTAGGGATGCACAATATTACCAGCATGGTATCGGCATCAGACGATATTAGCATTAAAGTTAAATATTGAACATTCCATCAAAATAACTCACCAATATAAAAGATGCTGTTTTTGTATGATAACCCAGTGACAAGGATGCTGCAGTGCCAGCACAACGTCCTATGGCTGTTACTGAATATATGTCACCAGATGTTACACAATTTTTCTAAACACATAAGCCTAAATAAGAGGGCTATATTCTGACAAAGGAAAGTATATACAAATATCGGTATTGGTTAGCAGCCAAGTAAGTTTTAATGTATCGGATATTGTCCAAAAATCCAATATTGTGCACCCCTAAATACAAAGTAAAATATATCCAGTGATTCATTGGATATTTTGTTAAATGATGAACAGAACTGACTCCAATAATTAATACCAAAGATTCAAGAAAATCCATTGCACATTGTGTAACACTTGGAGAATGTACTAAGAAAGACTCAGCTCCTACTACACATTTTTATCTCATTGTCTGCAAAACTGACTGAATCAAAACATTTTTTGTGTTGACTAAAGTTGATTAGGGTGGCTGAAATAGTTAAACAACTGTAGATATACATCCAGTAATTATTTTCTTAGAGTTTATTTCCTACACATGCACACATACACTCAGGAAAAAGCATTATTACCCTTTCCCCTTCAGTGGTGGAAAATAAAAACTATGAAAAACACCAACACCAAAAGGTAAGCTAAACAGCAGATGAGACATGCCAGAACGGACAAGATGGCACCAAGCTGAGGCAGGCTGATCTGGTTGTTAAGACTGCAGTCGTGCCCCCTCCCATCGCTCTCCTGAAGCCCTTCTCATATGGCTTATAGTGAGCAGATCACCACCTTTTCCCTCAGCTTGTCTTAATGGGGCTCCTTCCTAGATCCTGCCCAGAGGGGACATGGTCTGCATGCTGCTATCTGTCAAAACCAGGCTGATTGTGTCTCTTCCCTTCATCCCTGCATCCACAGTTTGACACTTTTACCCTGCTTTGACCTGCCAAGCGTCATCGCATGTCGTAAATATTCAGATGCAGCAAGCAGCCTGTGCCTGCATGGTGCCGGTGACATGCCAAAATATATCCACTGCATACATAAAAGTACAAAAACATTGTGGAAGCCCTCATGGTCATACCAAACAAAAGCAAAAGAAGGCCTTAAAGTCTATATATGTTCATATTTGAATGCACACAGAGTTTGTGTTGTCTGGAAGCTGACAAAGCTCTTTTTCTGTCTTTTCTTTGGCATCCGTTATGATCCAGGCCTGCTGTCAGAGAGCTTGTAATGCCTGAGGGTAAGTTCCCATTTGTGGGAGCATGTGGCAAGGAGGCTTTAAATCCCCTCTAATGAACCAATATGTAGGAGGACTAAGCCTTTGGCGGGGTCGTCCAAGACACGCCACTATGCACCCAGGCAAAAATGTATGCATATGTAGTCACCACCAGGCCTTGTTTATGTCTGCAGACATTTAAATGTGAATGGGAGCTGCAGGATTAGAGTGGGACAGGATTGGACTCATTTGCAAAGCCCAGTTGTTGTTGTTGTGTTTATGAATAAAGCGGGAGAGAAAAGTTTAAAGAAACTAAAAGAGAAAAACATATTTCTTACCTTTGGGTGTGGTAGGAGAAAAGAGCTTCTCTGATCCTACATCAGACACCTAGAAAACACACAAACAAAAAAACAGATTTTAGTTGGATTTGCCTGCTGATTATTTACTGAACGGAATCAATTTCATCCAAAAACTAAATGTAACTTAACA
>JAVCKU010000001.1:5062148-5072505 GCA_032273985.1 Hypsolebias coamazonicus
GTAACTGTACAGTACCGTACATGTACGTGTATAAGTGTCGGCTCGTGTGGTGTCCGACTTACGGCAAAATCGGGTTATGAACGGTGCGTAGGAATGGATCTGCGCTGTAACTCGAGGACTACCTGTACTCAACTTTATGTAATGTGGTGTCTTATGGCTGAGCTGTTTTACCAGCCAGATCATAAGGGTCAACAATTTTGTAGATGTATTTAGAAATGATACTTTCTATGCTGTGTATTTTATCTCTACACTGAATAACTACAAGTGTGAGTTATGAAAGCCAAATTACAGTAAGCTGTTGACAGTGTTCTCGCAGATAATTTCCAGATGCTATAGGGGTGGAGGGATCTAGCCAGCATGTTACATAAGTTAGGGGGTTCTCCTACATACACAGTGAGGAGGATTAGGAAACATGTTTTCAGTTATGGATCTGTGTTTATAATATTTCAATGTTCATTAAAAAAACAACTCTAAAGCCCTAGATATGGGTTAATATTGAACAGTAGGCTACAAAAAATTCTCTAACTGTAAGCAATAATGCTACTGAGTGGGGCTGTTTACTATCAGTGTTTTCATGTAGATGTGACGCAAAATACAGTATGGTGAGGGAGGTGTTGCAGGGTAAAACACAAAGCCGTTTGGAAAATCTGGGCCAAAACCATATTTAACAAATAAAGCATGTGCCAAAAGCTTTCATCAACCTCTCAATATACTGCAACCTTGCGGCTGAAATGGTTTCATAAATCAAAAGCGTTCTCTCTGTGACTTGTTAGTGTTTTATTTGATAAATGGAAGCCCATCGAGTGGTCGTCTAGCCTCGGTGAAGAAAGCGAGGGACCGAGGACTAAAACCAAACATTGAGACCAACTCCACTATAAAACCTGTCAAAGATCTGAGATGTGTGTGTGCGTTTTGTGCCTTTGCATACGAGCTTGACCCACACCACATTTTAGAACCTCCTGCCAAACATAGATCCGTGAGAAGCCAA
The DNA here is from genome assembly GCA_032273985.1 of Hypsolebias coamazonicus. NCBI lineage: Eukaryota > Metazoa > Chordata > Actinopteri > Cyprinodontiformes > Rivulidae > Hypsolebias > Hypsolebias coamazonicus. The sequence goes on from JAVCKU010000001.1 coordinate 5,063,137, forward strand.
GAGCCCACCTCCAACGTTTCTGCTTTGTGTCTTAAAAGCAACTTTCTAAACGCTCAGCTGCTCTCAGCGAGGGCTTCTCCCAACTCACAGTAATACAGTCATTTTGTGAAAACACACGTGTGCACACAGGGATAAAACACAACCACGGCACACAGATACACACAAGCTAGTCTCTAACAGTGAATTATCTGATTCTGTAGTGCCTTGTATGAAAATTTAGACAAAATTACACATGTACTGTATTTGAAAAAAAAAAAGCCATCATGAAATTGTTGTTTTTACGTTGTATTTCCAAAACCTACTATTTATTATTTATTATAGAAATCACTTTAAACATCCTAATAACTTGTTAACAAACGTTTTTTATTCATATTTGGAGGTTTACTTGTCTTACAACATCACTGCTACTGCAAGTTTTAGGGATAGGAATGAAATGGATTGTCTTTAAAAAGAACCCGAGAGCACTGGTTTCTTGGCTTGTACCAAAACAAAGGCCATAAATAAAGAATGAAGGGACAATTTGACCTTTCCTTGTGGGTAAATCTGTCCTTTTGTAGTTTATTTATTTTTTAATGATTGGCTTTTTACTCTGCAGACATTAGACTGGGCTAAAAAACATGGAACATTACAAAAAAGCTTATACTTTAGAAAATATTTGATGTCACAATTATATTCATTTAATCTGGCAAAACACAAGTTGTTTCCCTGAAAACATAATTATGCACTTGTCGATAATACAGTCAAACGCATATCTTATTTTATTTTTATTTTTTTACTAATTATAGGTGGAAAATAATGAACTTCAAGATACCAACTCCTATGTTAAGATGGTTTTGTCCAGTGATCAGTGAAACAGCAGGTACTGGTCGTCAGTGCATTGAGCCAGCAGGACAGTCAGTCCAAATAAATCTATAATAATAATAATAAATCTACAAAACCAGCCTGTCCAGCCTTCTGAGACCAGTAAAAGCTGGTCTGTGCTTGTTTTTACAGCAGTATCTGTGTTTTGTGTTACTCCTTTTAGTTATTTAATGTATTTATTTATTTATTCATTTGTTTGTTTGTTTGTTTGTTTGGTTGATTTTGGAAGCCATAACACAATATTTTACTGTTTACAAATTGCTCAGAAAAATATTATAAAAACCCCTAAAAAGCTTATGTGAAGACAAATATATAGTAAATATGAATGTGTGTAAATGTGTTTATTGCACACATTTTCACACAATAAATAGTTAAGAGGTTGTTTGGTTATTATTCTGTGTCTGGAGGGACTAAATTCCTTCAGACCAGGGATGTGCTTCTGGATCCAGATGGATGCAGTATGAAGGACAAAACAGCACCTGGGGTCCTGCATACGTGCGCTACATGTTACAGCTTTACTTTGCTGTTGCCCTAAAGCAGAGGTGTCAAACTCAAATACACAAGGAAGGTGGTGGTAGTGGAGGTGGGGGAGGACTAAAGCTTGGTCAGAACCTGTTAAAAAAGAAAAACAATGTTTTTAAGGATGCTTATAAGATGTTTAATGTGATAAGTACTAAATTAAGTGTAAGGGTGTTTTCACACCTGATAGTCCAACAGATTCAGTTTGACTGGGGAGCAAAATTCAGAACATTTGTTTACATTTCAGGTACAGTTTGCATTCACATTGCAATGAGTCAGTCGAGCCAACCTTTTTCAACAATGGACTCAGCATGAGCAGAAGTTAAGGCAGAAGACCATGGAGAATGTTGATTTTCACACAAGGCAGCTGACGGCTCCATATGAGGTAAGAGAAATGCATGTTTGTTTGCCCTACACTGTAATCTCCTTCCTGCTTTTGGAGCGGTCTCTGGTCCGCTTGCATTCACAATGCATTCAAACCGCTCTAGATTTCACTTCAACCGGACCGAGACCTAGAATTTTAGGTGGACCAGAGTTCGCTTTTTTGGTCCACATCAGAGTTCGATTGTGCATTCACACCTCCCCAAACAAACTGGACTTTTTAGACAAATGGACTAGAGTTGGATTAAAGCGGACTAAACAGGGCTGGTGTGAATGCATCCTGAAAGACCCGCCATCCAGTGATTTTATGGAGATCCAAATGTTGTATATTGAGAGCTTATTAACACCTCTTTGATCTAAAACATTCAAAGAAAGCCAAACACTCAACTGGACAGAATTACTCCATGTTTCCTTTTACAGTAAACAAAGAGAAAGATTGCAGGGGAAAGACAGAGTGTTGTGCATTGCCCCTTTTCAATCTCCCAGAACCAGGGCGCCAGCCTACAACACAGGCTCTTTGTTGGCTTTGGATGACATTAAACGCTCCAGTACCAGGCCTCAGCACTGCGGCAACACAACCTCAGCCTTGAATCACAGCCCGGCAGGCCCAGGAAGAAAAATACGGGCTCAGAATGAAATGAAGCTTGTCAAATGGACACGGGAGTTGGCTCAGGGTCTTGCTTAGAGCGGCACGGGGTCACAAAACCAGAAAAAAACAACAGCGTAGGTGATGCTATAACTCCTTGTAGCAGTTCAAACAGTTATGACCAGAGTGGTTATCCAGAGAGCTTGACAGACACAACATGTTCGGGAGAACAGAAAACCTGTTTTGTTATTTGCCAAAGTGACCTAGGTCTTACTATTCCTGACTGTTAGAGTCAAAGCAAACTAAATTATATTTCAGCTGTATTTCCAGTAACATCAACAACTGATATTTAGGGCTCAATGTTGTGTTTTGCACCTGCTAAGTCTGTAAGAGTCAGTCACTCATATAATCCACAATTACAAGGCCAGCTTGCAAAAGCACTCCTTAAAAAGGCATGTCAAAGCAGGGCTCTGATTTGGCTAACTCTTGTTTTTGTAGACCTTTCTGGGCTTTGTCGGTCAAGTTGACATTTTTTTACTGGGCTGTGCTGCTGGCAGTCTGAGCCGCTTGTGGTTGTGGTGTGCAGAGGTCATGTATAACAAATTCTTCACACTCTCTTTGTTGAGGCAACCCTGGCTTCCATTAAAAAACAGACAGAGAAAGATGAGATAGAGGGGAAATACTTGTATAGAGAAACAGAGAGACAATGAAAATAAGGAGCAAAGGCCAAGTTTTCCAAAGGAAACAGGGAAATTTAAACATTTAAAAAAAAACTATGAGGGAAACTTAAACTGCACTGCCTAGGAGTCAAAACCCCTTGGAGCGAGCCGCAGGAAGCCTGACCTTTGTGAGGGCCGTCTGCTATTTGAGCCTGGGGCTTCAGGGGCCAGGCCTCCTCTCTTGAGGGCCGTCAGCAGGCCTCAGCTTTCCTTCCTTATTCTATTCATTAGCCATGCTTTATGATTCAGCTTCCTCTGAGCCACACAAGAGCTCCCTGAGGAAAGAGTGCTGGATAGAGGGAGGGAAAAAAGGGAGTAAGACTGAGGGAGGGGGCAAAATAAAGAAGAAAGAAGGAGGTCACAGGGCCCAGCCGGAGCTCAGATCTCAGCAGCTGTGAAATCCTCCTGTTTCCTCGGCAGACGTAAAAAGAGCGGGGGGAGAAGGAACAGGAGCCCAGGGAAGGAGCTTGGCCAGTAAGCCCACCATTACAGAGCTAACTCTCTAAGCACCACATGCTGAATGATAATTCCCAGATTTAGGGAATACTAAATTACAAATTACACTGCTGTTTATTTTGAAAAGTCCACAACTTCCCTGTGCACCAATGACTTATTTGCCCCATAAATCTCCACATGATGGCAGGACCATGAAGGGAAAGTGGAAAGGCACAAAACCCAACACGCAGTAAACGGGACACTCAGCGCGAGGCAAACTGCACTTGCTTTCACAGCAAAAAAGCAGGCGGAAAACTGTTTAAAATGTCTCCGTGCTCACATTGCTTTTACTTAACAACTTAGCAATCTAATTAATTTGCAAATCTGAGATGTCCTTAATTGCATTCTTGTAGTGTTCAAATGCTTTCACGCTTCGTTTTTACACAATGGGCCACCAGAGCAAAGCGGTGCAGCTACTGTATATGAGGGAGGGCAGTATAATCAACTGAATGACCTTGAGGCATAAATTTATAAAAGCATTGATCAGTTAAAGCTGTGATTTCACCGAGACAGGAAGGTCAGCAATTACCCAGATTCAATTAACCTCGTTTAGCAAAGACTGCTGAGAGACCAGTTTCTCCCCCAACAACACACACCGCTCCGCTTCATCAAATGATCCCCAGGCTTTCAATCTACCTTTGATCCGAGAGCTCTATTTCATGCCCTGCATTCCATGTAGCCGAGCTAATTATCGCCAAGCAGGAAGAAACCTTGCAGTCAGAGGTTAAAGAAAAGTAGACTAAATACAATCAAATCAAAGAGTACAGCCTCCTCCCACCACCGTATGAAGCAGTACACCTTCTCTTCCCTGGTATAATTTTTAAACAGTCTGACAGTGCTATCACAACAGCTGAGAGGGAAAACAAAGAAACCAGTTTGTAGGCTTTGTTGTGGGCTCATTCCTGTAATGACGATAATTATTATTTACATCTGAGTCATTTAGCACATGCTATATTTTCAACAGACAGTTGTTTGACAAGGTGGTGAGTCTTAACGTGAGCATACCACAAACTAGACGAGAGCCAAGTTTTTTTTAAATGACTTTTTCTCCTCTTCAAAAGATAACTTGTGTAAAAAAATTGACAGCTTAAGATGGTCAGAAAAAATATATATATATACAGTATATATAATAATCACTTCTTCAGAATGCTACAGACAAGCAAAACACACACAAAAAAAAAGACCACAGCGCATTTGTTCTTCATGCTTCCCTGCACAGCTGCTATAGATGAGAAAGTCGAACGTCTTGATGGAGGCAAAGATGCTTGATGCCTAGTGTGCACAGCCATTTTTATATTTGTAGAGATGTGACCTGACATGGGACAAAATGATTCAATAAGAAGTGTGACAAAGGAAGAGGAGGGTGAAAAGGGAAAAAGAAGGAAGTGGGCCAGAGGATACATATCCTATATGGACAATCAGGCACTCAATTACCCAGACTGAACCTGTCTGTCCATGCCCCCACCTACAGAAACACACACAGATGCACTTGAATGCATGCACACACACCCACATCCAGACACACACACAGTTAATTTGCTTTTCTGCTTGGTGTTTCATCACTGTCAACTTCCACCTTCACTGCCCTCTCTTCCAATTTTCCATTCACTGTCACCTGAATTCCTGTATCCCCCCCCAACCCCATTCAGAGTGGTACTAAGGTGCAGCTGTAAACCGGAAGTGGCACAACGTTTGTCGTCAAGAGTCCTGATGTGCTGGAAAGAGCTGCTTGAGGAAACCAGGTCAGTGGAGTACACAACCTCTGAAAATCAATTTCTAAACGACTGAAAAATCGATCTTGAATTCACTGGTTCAAATTCACCTGTTCTCCATTTTTACATGCTCTTTACATGTTTGATACATGCCTCATTTTTTACTTATCTTGTTTTGATTTCAGAAGACATTATGAATATGATGCATCAGTAAAGACTTTGATCAGTGTCCTTCAATGTTCTATACCACAGTCACATTTTCTCCTCGGATGTCTGAATACTACTTTTGCTATAAATTTTGCCAGTAGACATGCACAGTGGGTCTACAACTCCGAGGCTGCAACAGGAGACACCAAATTAATTATCTCCAATGCATTTGTATGTGCACTGGTCCAGAAACGCAATGACTACCGAGCGGTTGTTCATAATAAGTTGAGGCAGTGTGATGTTTTTCACTGGAACAGAAACAACCTATCCTTACTATCAACTCCCAGCCTCCACTCTCTCCACACGAGGCACTGCTTGCTTGTCAGGCGTGAGCCAGGAAGACTGCAAAACTCCAGCAAACATGGTGAGGTATATATGGAGAAGGAAGAAAACATCCCACGCAACTGACAACCAGCAGATACTCGCCTCAACTGGAGCATCATTAAGAAGATAATGAATTCCATGGTGACCACGTAGAACAGAGTGATCTTTCCTTGCTCATTTGCAAAATAAACACAAACCACTTTGGACTTAGTCCGAGGTGCCATTTCCATAGGCACGTATAATCACTTGTGCGTCTGTGTCAGAGCACCGATGCTGGAAGCTCTTCTTTCCTGTCCCCCTAGCAACAGACGCAAGGAAATTAATACCGATGGAGGAGCACGGGGGCTTGAGCTTTGTGTAAAATATTACCCTCTGTCTCACTTACTGCGCTCCACACCATCACTCCTCCTTTCCCTCCCTCCTAGGCTGAGCAGCAGTTGCTAGCCCTTATCATTGCTGCCTGTCAGTTTAGTATACAAATTAGCAGTCTATCAGGGGAATGCAGGGGCCTGTTTCATCTGTAGGGAGAAGGGCAGAGGCACACATTGCATTAAAGCCTCTTGCCGCTGCAGACAGAGAGGGTCACAAATCAACGCCACAGCAGGCCCACAGCCAGTACTAACCAGATAAGGAGAAATGAAGGAAAAAGGACTAGCCATATTTCACTAGAGAGGATCCAGATCTACTCAACCTCCCTGCAAGGAGTGAAGTATGGATGTGGGGTACAGGAACTGATGGGGCCACAAATCATGAAAGCAACCTGATGGGCTGACAAAAACTACAGGAATAAGAAGTAGGAGTTTTAGTTGATTAGAAAACTACAACCTTGGGGAAATTAGCACATGCACATAAGTAAATGTGCGGATGCTAATACTAGCAGAGACAAAACATCTGGTGAGGACTCTCATTAAGTGGCATAATGCAATGAGGCACTGTTTAAATTGCAGCAATGAAGGCAGACAGACAAATCATCTCGACCATTGCAATCCATTTAACTCAATTAATGAAACACTACATCCATGCTCCGTGGTTTTAAAGCATCTGTGGCTCTCCTTGTTGGCTAGTGGGGGGAGCATTAAGCCTCGCATAAAACACAGGAGGGCAATGAAAGATGGAAAAACAAAAGCAGGAATTGCATTTGTTCTCTTCAGTGAAGCACAGCTGAGCGTGAAAAGGGCTCGGCCTTCTTTTTAATGTCAAAATGTATGCCAGCAGCGATAAGAACCTCGGATAATCTTTCAGTGGAATCGGGGTTGTTCGTCATTACTCAATAGTCCTGATACAGATCTGAGCACTGAACGCCTCCCTTGCCTCTCCAGGCTTCACGCCAGCAGAGATGGCTGATAGTCCTTTAAGACATGGCTCACTGCTTCCTGATTGGTTGGTCAAAAGCCACAACCAAATTGCTCCCTCTGGGTGGGTGTGAGAAGGTATGATAGGGAGGTTTGATTAGGAGCAGGCACAAAAACTCACATTCCCCACATCTACCCTCTCCTTGTTGTAAAGCCTTTACACCATTGTCAGTGTGGGTGGTGGGAAGTAAAAAGCCTTTCTCTATGTTGCTGTCTGAGAGGCACGATAAGAGACAGGCGGATTATTTCAAAAACAGCTTCCTCCGGAGCCCTCACAATGTGCCACCGCTGTTGCTGTGGAGAGGATCCTGGAGGAGATAATAATAATATTCCTAGTCAGAGCCCTTGCTGCATCCGAGCTGCCTTCGAACAGAGAGATACACATCACTCTGACTGGCCCGCTGTGACATAATCACCCTGCAGAGAGCTGCAGGCAAGCTTGGTAGGCAAACCACCTCTCACTGCAGCTTGTTAAGAGAAAGGTGCTTTTAAGCACTGTTCAATAAAAGCTACCATTGAACTTTTTTTTTAGTCCATCTGAACGATGTCTCGGTGACTCATAGCCCACCTCAGGGTACACAAGTTACATTCCTCCTTTCGTCTTCCCTCTTAAGACTGTACTGTGCTTTTGACTTGGATGAATTTGCTATGATGGGGGAAAATAAATAAAAAAAACTCGGCTAGATTTAAATAATGCAGCGATAAAACAGAAAAGACAACTGTGACCCTTTCCCTTGCCTCAACCCACACACAGTGAGTTTCTTCTGCATTAAAGACAGCAGACAAAGAGAAGAAAAGGCAGAGCTGGTGCTAAATGAAAATATGTGGTAGGCATTAGCTTGTTCCTCTGGGCACGGACACCTTTAATGAGAGGAAGAAATGCGCAGCAAGAAGAAAATCTCACCTGTACTATGCCAATGATTGAGAAAAAAATGAATCATCTCTCCTTTAACACAAATAAATATTGTTCTAATACAGTGAGTTTGAAGCTGTTTCTTGGCATAAAAAAAATAAGAAACTCAGGGGGATCTTAGCTAAATTCACCATTTAGACCAGGGCTCTGCAGCTTATATGATGAAAAGAGCCACTTCTGCCCCTTTGCACACTAAATAAAATTTCTATGGAGCCACAAAACCTGCTGAAACTGTGATTATCAACTGGTGGCCCATGGCTCACGTCAAGCCTGTTGGAGGGGGCTTTTCTGGCCAGTAGGTGTGATATTATGAAACTAAAATATCAAATTATTATTATTATTTATTAATATTTTATATATTGGGGCAAAAGAAAAAAAAATGGAATTATGAAAATAAGAATTTATTTATTTATTTATTTTTTTTTACCAATTTTATAAAAAATCCAACACCAGTATGCAGGCATATTTGAGTTTTCTTTTTAATTGTGGAAATAATTCATAAAGTGTCCTATTATGAAGTAACAAAGCATAAAGTTAATAATTAGGCCAGTTTGTTGGATACGTAATTGAATTTTAAAATGAAAATAAATACTTGTATTTACTTTGACTTTTTTATTTTTATTGTTATCTAGTTGACTCACCATATTTCTTCTCAGCAACTTGCCTTAAAGATATCCACCACCCCCCACCACCCCCACCCCCACCCCCCCAAAAAATAAATGGTGGATTTGAGAAAAATATCACATTGTAAGACAGAAGTTAGCTAAAAGAAGTGGCTAACAAACTACATGTAGACGTAGTCAACAAGTTTTACTTCTTGTGTTAGTACCATCATTCACATATTGGCAAAAGAAATGACTGGAAACTGCTACATTTCTTGTTGTTGGTACAACAACCTATAAACTTCAGTTTTATGGTAGTTTTGGTCAAAACGTAGAGCCGCTGCAGAGGGACCAAAGAGCCGCATTGAGCCGCAGGTTGCAGACCCCCGCTTTAGACTCTAAACTTATTATTTTACATCCGCAGACTCCATTCCATACATACCCCAGATATCTGGGACCCCTAAACTTTCAGCTTGCCCAATTGTGGAGTTCAAAAACGATTAATGCAACAGGGGTGAGAGGTTGTTCAGTATGTCTCACTTAAGCTTAGGTGTTCACGTTGATAACCTATTCATGTCAGTCCACCTCTGTGAAAACCAGCAAGGCTCTCGGGATCAACACTACTTGTTCCACTGAGGAATGAAGGCTTTAGAGGTAGGAGCGGGATGGCAAGTGATGAAGTGGAAAACTGGAAGTGG
>JAVCKU010000001.1:5076573-5090027 GCA_032273985.1 Hypsolebias coamazonicus
ACACACACACACACTCACTTTAGACATATTTGGACTGATGCAACTTATACAGTGGTGCGACTTGTACGATAGTGCAATGTGTACGGCGGAAAATATGGTACTTTCTTTTCAGCACATATACAGCTGCTGAAAGAGTGTTTTAATATGTTATGGTGGGTTTTCAGCTGGCCTTGTGAACCAGCATGTCATCCCACCCCATGAAGCCCAGCACTAACAAAGCACTATAAGGATACAAAAGACTGATGTTTTTCCCTGGAGGGGCACACGACCCAAAGTTGATTGGACCCTGGTGGGATACAAGTGTAGAGAAGATATTTTTATTGTGCTCCACACTTTCACCCACTATAATCAATAGTTCCAAACACAGAGAAGCGGAAACAGATGAGCTCACAAAGCTCATCAGTTTCAGCACCAGCCATACTATGAACCATCAAATACTTGCAGAAAACAAAAACAACAAAAACAGTAAAGAATGCAACTTCCAGTTCTTCTATTGACTTTCTAGATAGATTCTTATTTAAATAGTTTGTGTTACCATAGCAATGCTTCTGGATTAATGAGTAGGAGAATATGTGGGAGTTTGCGTGGGCCTACCATTTGTGATGATTGATGGATTACTGGAAACTAGTGAAACTGCTGGGCAGACATTAACGGCTTCCTTAACAGTTCCACTTGTTTTTTGAGCAACCCCCACCCCACCACCAAAAAATAAATAAAAATAAAAAAACAGGTGGCCTGTCCCTCATAGCAATGCCATTTGCCTTGCACAGCAGTTACTATGGATAGTCCTCTCCAAGCTGCATTCAGGATTCCAGCTTCACAGCTCAGGCCAAAGTGATGCAGTGGCAGAATGTAGAAGGAGCTGCAGGGAGGCAAGGACTGAAAAACCCTCCTCCAATCAAATAAATGCCACTGTAAGCACAAGTGACAAGTCTTGTTTGGGGTCGTTCCAGCTTGGGGCCTGAAAGGCCAGCACTGTCTCATCTCCTCAGCTATGTCTGCAAGTTAGGTAAGTGGGTGAGATGGGGAGGGAGAAATGCCTGATTGGTGCCACAGCCAAGGGTGAACGCAGGCCAATTATATTTCCTATTCCTCAAGAACAAGCCGAGCCCTTCTGGTAAAGTGAAGCCTCTGCCATCTCTCTTCTCCTCACCTCTCAAGACACTTCACATAGATAAATAAATGACAGCCCCAGTGGGGCTCGGCCCAGCCTCCCAGAACACACTGGCTGCCTGCCTGTCCATTCTCCTTCACCTGGCATTACTGCAGATAGACATTTTTCACATTATTATCGTTGCATTGTCTCCGTTACCCCATTCACTCTGCGAGCTGTGGCTGATGATGTTGGCAGAGGACCTAAGGAGATTGGGAGGAAATGTCTCTTGTCAAAGTCAGCATGGCCTAGCTTTGCAGAAATTTAACAAGTTCCCTGGGCTCTCTCCATTCAGTGTCTGACGGAGCGCGGTGCCACGACACGGCCTCCTGACAGCCCAGGGCATGTCACTGTCACCGACATATGATGGACAGGACACGCAAGATGGCTAAACCCTGAAAGGCTTGTGATTAACTTAACAACTTTACATCCAGCTTTGCTTGAGATATTTAAAAACCTCGGAATGAAAATAAGACATTACATGTGCTTCATTTAAGGATTGGTTTTGTTATTTTGGAAAAGTCAGACTATCTCTGTCAGAGAGCCAAACCTCTCAATATGCTAGTGTTTATTTTTTCAGTAATAATCAGGTGGAAACCAACAGACACGCTCTCAGGCTTAAACTCACTGCATATGAGCATTTTTCCCTGCACACTCTCACCACTCCCTGATGGTTAAACCAAAAACCAGATGTTGCGGATCAGCGGAGATAAAATACAAGGCAAATAAAAGTAGAAGATGGAATGGTATGCATTAACTATAATCAAAAAGAAACAAAACAGAGACCAAAATGCTTTAATTACTTCTTACATATAATTTGGTTTTGTGGGGGCAAGAAAGTCCTGACCAAAAAAGAAAGATGAAAAGGAACTCAAATTACATGGAAAGAAAGTGCAGAGGCTTTGTACACACACTCCAACTATTCCCCACAGCTGTAGACAAGGTTGAAGACTTGCCTCTAAATCTCATTGTCAATTGCCCATGGGTAATGACTGTAACCACACCAGAGTTAAATTGTTCACTGTGACTAAAAGAAAGGTGCTGAAAACACTGAAAGCAGGTTGACAAAAACATATTGCCTCGTATGGCACGCAGTCTGAAAATGAAAACTCCGGCGAACGTTTCCTACAAGTGTTCATCAACTAGAATTTCCAAAGACAATCTTGATTTGAATAATCTGTCATGCCATCCTGCCAAATAATAGAAGAAAAATGTTGTTTAGCCGCTGGAGAGCTTGGATGAGGCCTGAGTGAGGTGCTCCATAGATCTACTTCATCGCTGTCTTCTATTTGCAGAGTCTCTCTTGACTCGCTGGTGTTTCCACAGTGCTAAATTGCACAGCTGTTCCACAATCTGTGGCAGTGTTAATTACCCAAATGTGAGCGGCAGCTCGTCAGTTCCTCGCTAACGAAGAGGCCTGGTTTTCAGCGAGGGTGCCGTATGTTTGGTATGTAGGCCCATTTCCACCCAGCGCTCCCCAGGCTGTGCTTGGACCACCCGACACATCCGCATCCCGGAGAAGATGCATCTAATTAAAGCTCCTGACTCAAATCTGCTTACTAAGAGGGAAACAACATGGGGCTTGGATTAAAAGACAAGGAGAGCGGAGAAGTGGAATAGGGGGGCTTGAATACACTGCAAGTGAAAGGGCTTAGGAGGAAATATGAGAACTTTCAATGGTAAGATCTCAGGCAAAGCTAGAAGGAAATGCTGTGTGGATGTGAGCCGATCAGTCAGCGTCTGTCAGTCTGATCCCAGAGCAGTTCCAAAGCCCTGAGGCAAAGACAAACAAGAAGGTTGTTTCCTAGAAAAGTGTCTCCTTAACAATCTTGCTTGCCTTGTCTCACACTTATCAGTTCTTGACTAACACCACATAGACTGAGAAAACTCCAACCGATAATGAATAAAAATAATTGAGGACAACTCGAACAAAGATGTTATCAGAGATTTCCTTACATTAACAGGATGTCTATTCTTATCACCCTTCATTTAAGAACATAACCACAGAATCCTCTCAGCACACACTTTAAACTGTTAACGCACTGTTAGACAGTGCACAACTTCATTTCTTATGTTCAACGTTCAGAACATAAAAGGTGTTGAGCACTCCCCTCGTGAATCATACTGGCTAAAAGCCTAGCTGAAGTACACCACCCACCTCCAGGTACACTAGAACATCACAGCCTGAAGTAGCTCTGGGAGACGACATAATGAATGCACGAAGCTTTGTGTCACAGGGGCTTGTACGGTGCACAAAACGATGGGGCAATTAGGCCCACACAACACCTCGGGATGGCGTGATGAAGGACTCCTGGGCTCGTCTCCTCTGCCTCTGTTCTTCTATCATTAAGGATTGAGCAGCCACATCTGGCTAATGGCACGCCTGGGGTTCCTGCTCAAACACTGTGCCGCGCCGTGCGCATTTAATTACGTCTCATAAAGGTAACAAAAGACACAGCCTTCTCTCTGAGAAATGCTGTTCGGAAATTGGAATGGAAGACAGAAAGACAAGGAGGAACCAGCCAGAGGACAGAATTACAGGTGGACCCAGGTCGGCAGCTTCAAAAGAGGCAAATTCACTCAAGTGTCCCCACCTCTCCTTGAAATGGTCTGCAATGAGCAGACTGAGAGCACGATGCTCAGAATCAAAGGGCCTTTAGTTTGTCTCCTTCTCCTCAGTAAATCATGACCTGCACTGGGCACTGCTATCAATGGCTAATTGCAGTAGGCCCATGGGATTAAAGGGAGAGCTCTTTTTGAAACATGTCTGGGATTTAGTGGTTGTTTCAAGAGAAATGGTATTCCTTTGTCAGGCGAACACAGAAAACAAGAACAACATCACAGGAGAATACGTAAAAGTGTGGCCTGCTTCTGCTGTATCTTGCCTGTCAGGCGCTGTAATGGCACATGCAGCCTACAGCACAAAACACACACTGACTGACCTACGCCCTCAGCTGTACCTGAAGATATACTAAAGACCTTGAATGATCGCTTTCTGCCACACACACATGACCTTTTGAGCATAAAGAAAAACCCAATACTAACAATAAAAATAATAAATAAAATGAATAATAATAAAACGGAACAGAAAAGGAACACGAGCGGTGGTGGCCCCAGGTCCTGCAAAGAGCAGATGCCCACATTTGGCATCACAGAGGAGGAGATGAGGACAAAGCTGTGGCTCATTGTTGAAGCAGTCAATTGTGTGGCAGTCTGAGTGCCGGCTAACGCCACAGGAAAGGTCACTGGTCACTTCCATTTGGACCTGCACATAAATCCCCTGCTGTCCCGAGGAATCTGCATCACTAGCTTAAAAAAATAACAAAATAAATAAAATCTGCAAAGCAATAAAGATATGAAGAAAAACACATTTTGTTCTGCCAAAATCTTTACAGCCACTGGATTTATGTAGCACAAAGTGTATTTTTATTATTATTTAAATGTTAAAAACAGAAGCAACACTGCATTTTGTGTAAAAAAGATACAAGCCTGCCTCCTGTCACACAAATATCATCCCCGGTATAAAATCTCCCTCTGCTTTTGGTGCAGAGAGTGTTTTATGGCAAGTCCCTTGGCAGGATAAAAATGTAGATCTAAGTGCCACAGGGATGAGCATAAATTCTCTATCTCCCACCGCAGACCCACAAGTGCTGGAGCTCAGGGAGTGCCCTTGAAGTACAAATAACATCACATGCTGTGCATCATCTGCTGGAAACTTATGACACGTCCGCAGAACAATCTACATTTCTACAAGTCGATAAATGAGCGAAGTACTTACTGTTTTGTCAAGGACTGTTTGTGGAAATGTGTTAGACATTTAAACGCCTTAAACGTAATAATGTGTTGCAGTATTTGTGATATAAGGATTTTTGCCATTTGGTGCAACCTGAACCAGGACTCAGTTTTAATGTAGTGAGGTAAAGAACTGGATGAACCTTTTCTTGGTCCAATGAATCACACAAACACATCATAAAAAACGCTGGTTACGAAAGCCTCTCGTTTTTCTGGCCTTCAGAAGGAGCGGAGCATTTTTCGTACAAATCTGCAGCACAAGCAGATTGTATATTTCTCCGAGTTTGTCACAGCTCCAGTCTCAGAACGTAAGCCATTTGGTTTAAGCTCCACATTTTAGACAGGTTTCTGTGGGGATTTACAATACTTTGAGAGCTCGCCCCACCCTAAGCGCAGCTTTGACCCTAAATGCATCAACAACATACCTAAGTGACACATCCCTTTTTCTGTTTCCAGCCTTGTTTGTTTGCTCAACCCAAACTCATACGTTTTAACACTGATAAAATGTGGCATCCAAATATTTATAGTATGCTTTTGAACTTCTCTTTTTCTCATTTTTCACCTCAGAGTTCATGCACACGTCCAGAATAAATCTCCATTTCTTCTTCCATCTCCTCTCCAGGCTTCAGGGGGCACACGGCATTAGTCTCATGATGCTGGGTTTGTCATGTCTTCCCCAGCTGTGATCTGCCTGAACTCTTACATTACAAATAGCTGGAGGATTTTTCACCCTCTTATCACATTTGCCAAGCAGGCCTGTCTCTTATCAGCTTTCCGCTAGCGATAAATGGGCTTTTGAAGATAGGAATAAGAGAGGTTTTCGCAAGCTAATTCCAGAAACCCATCTGCGGTAGATTGCAGATAGGTGCCAGGGAGCAGAAAATAGATTCATATTTTTATATGAAGGCAGACGTATCAGGTTGAGAAGCAATTGGTTTTACAGCGTCTTCTACTCTCCGTCCCAAAGACTTGCAGAACTGACAGGCAACAAGAGGAGGTAATGGATGGAGTGAGAACGTTCAATGGAAACTTCATTATTGTCCACATCCGTTACAGAGCTGCATGTGCACGAGCCCTGATGAGAACAAGATCACATTGCCTGCACAGTCGATCTGGAACTCAGAACAGAAGAAACTGTTTTGTTACTTTTGTTCATTTTGAGAACAAAAACACTTTAAAACACGTTCTACACAAACATCACACACCTCTATCCGTCTCGGAGGGAATTCATATTTTAGCGAAACAATTGACAGACTTTATAGTTTATGAAACCATTCAGAATAGACGAATGGTGATTTAAACCAGTGCATCTGCACCGCCACAAAAATAGTTAGAATATATATAAAATCTTTTGTTTATTATGATGTTATATCAGTCAGTAATTACCAAGCAGTGCTGATTGAAAACAGTGTTGTGGTTTTAACATTGTACAGCACAGATTAATGGATGACCTTTGAACACAGCACTGTCCCTGCAGAATATTTTACTAACGCTCTGAAGAGAATAAAGTGGGCCAAACCTCTATAAGCCCACAAATAATAAAACATGCGTGGCTTGTAAATTCTTCTTAAAAGCTTGAAGTGAGTGATTTCAACAAGAGCCTTGTGGCTGTGGACAAGCTGCAGGCTGGACTAATATTACCAGGCGACATGTGAGCCCTGACCATGATGCTTTGGATTCTTGGGGGCGATGGGGGGGAGAAAACCTAATTAAAGAGCTCCTCCCGTGGGTGAGGAGACACTCGTGTTGTGTTGTCCCATCCAGATGGAAGAACACCACAGATGTGGTTCAGATTATGAAGTCTTCTGTGTTATCCTAAATTCATGAAGTCACCGTGTGTTGATGAGTTTGATGAAATGTTGCAGACAAGACAAACGTTTGGTGAATTTGTGAAATAATGTCAGATTTTAAAGCTCAACTCATCCGTTTGGGTATTGTAGATTTTTAAAACGTGCAGGTAAAAGCTGGTTTAAACACATTTTCTTCATTTATTTATTTATTTTTTCTTCCTGCAGCACGAGCCGAGCGCTGCACGCGCCTTCAACCAAACCGCGACACAATCCACGAGAAAAATGCACCCCCACTCCCAAAAAAAAAAAAAAAAAACAATTTAAATATTACAACCAGTCGTTTGGAGGAGAACTGCCCATCCATGAAGGCTTTGTTCATCATAAAGCAGCAGAAGATGTGACCCTTACCGCTTGGAGACGCGCTGCGACCTGCGGCGGAGGAAATCCACAGCAGGCAGGCTGGAGAGAACACCAGCCCGATGTGTTTGAAGAAAACTTAAATCCAATATGGAGAAAAACAGACTGTTCAAAGGCGAGACGCGGTGGATTCTGCCGGCGCAGAGAAACCTGCCTTCGCGGAGGTGTCGCCTCCTCTCGATGGGAAAAGCGTCGGGATCTTCAGCAAACTGTGGAGAAACCGCGCTGTTTGTGTTCATGGGCTTGTCCCTCCTGTAAAGTTGTCTTTTTTCAGGGCTGTATTCGAGCTGTGGGGCAGATGGAAGAGCAGGACGCTCCGCTCACACGGCTCCAAGTCGCGCCGCGGAGCCGCGGAGAGCAGCGCGCGCTCCACGGTAGATCCCACGAAGGCGCAGGGAAGGCGCTGAGATACACATCCAAGAGGCAGGAGGTTTCCACGTGAAGTGAAAGAAGAAAAAAAAAAAAGAATCAGCTGACGGTTATCCACAAGATCCCAGCGCGTTTAGTTAAAAAAAAAAAAGAAGAAGAAAAAAAAAAAGCAGGCCAGAAAATCATGCAGTGCGCTCAGCTCCGCTCCGAGCTGCTCTGCTGCGCGCAACACCACCAGACTGCCGCTCTGCGCGTCAGCCACGGTGTGTGTGTGAGTGTGTGTGTGTGTGTGTGTGTGTGTGTGAGCAGCTGTTGAAAACGAGGACAGGGCGAGACCAGAGCAATCAATGAAGGAAGACTTGATCTGATTAGTGAACCTTTCAAAATGTAGTTTGAACACATTGATGCATTTACATATTTCCTCCGGCGCTGAACAAGGAAGTGCGCAACTAACCTTATATAAACAGTACCACAGTGTGCATGTGAATATGGTTCATGTACGGTTTGTCTTTTAGATAAAAAATATCCATGCTTTGATGGGACACATGTTTAGAGCAGGGGTGTCAAACTCAGTTACCAAAAGGAGCCAACATTTAAAAATGTCTGAGCCACTTTCAGCTGATACTCGAGTCAGATACCCAGTGTTTTTTCTTGGTTGCAGGCTCATGAACAAGAGTTTGATCTGTCTCATTTGACATTATGTCTACACTAAAAGATGTATTTATCTGTTTTTTTTTTAAGAAAAATTAGAGGAGATAAAATATGTTATATTTAAATGATCATGTTGGGTGACTTGATTTGGCCCACGGCTCTTGGGATTGACGCATGTTGTTGGATCAATCGCACATGACTTTTATATTGCATAACATTACATTACAAAGTCTTTTTGTTTACTAGATCTGAGTTAGATATAAAATAATACAAATTTCAAATTTTACAACTGGACAATGATCACCCATCAGTGCTATTTACTGTCTTTAAAAAGTTGTGGGTCTTATGAGTGGTCATGGTTGGGAGGGGGAATCCAACACTCTGTTCTCCTATTGACCCTTCCTGTCTGACAATTCTCTAAAACTCTCAGTAGCCCCAGGGAGTAGGAATTGGCATCAGTCCTGACGGAGTGTCTATCTGCTCCTTTTGCACAGCGAATATGTTAGTCCTGTAATGTAGTTCAGAGGAAAACTCTCCGAGGCTAAAGAGGAGGAGGGTAGCGCTTTGACATCCCCTACAAAGTTAGCCCTGTGGTTATCCTGTTCACTCTCATGACCTGCCTAACTCAGCCACGATTGAAGTCAGGTTGAAAGCAGCGTCTGCTTGCAAAGTGCCAAGGCAGAGTGGGGTGGGGTGGTGTTCTCCTTTACAAACTTTAACCCTTGGTAGAGGTTTTTGAAGATGATGGGTGTTTGCTATCTGCCATGCTGTGTTACACTCCGCCATCTCCTCTGACATGGCAGCTTTGTTATAGAAAACAAATGATTTCTATAGAAATTGTAGAGTTATTAGTAAAACACTTGTTAATAACTAAATTTTCCATATAGGACTGGTAATGCCAACACAAGCTCTAACATTTTCTGCAGGTTTGAATGTCAAATACTTTGTACAAAATGTGTAATTGTTTCCCAGCTGAATGTGATGGGGGATCAACTTTGAGCTTTCATTTATATATCAGGGACATATCAAGCAAGCAGCAACAAAGAACACATATCAGAAATATGCAGGCTAAGAAACTTATGTTGAACCGTTGGGGTATCTTGAAAAACTGGCTCAGTACAGTAGAAACTGGAAGGGTCATAAAAGATGTTGGCACAAGAAGGTTGGCAAAAGAAGTCATAAAGCATCACAGTCTTGAGGGTCAAATTGTTTCTGCTGCACTCATCACTAAGCCTGGTGGTTTTTCTGCACATTATTCAGCCCCCTCCCAAGGAAAGCAAGCATTCCAATTTGAAACAAAGATAACTGTAGAAAATAGCCACCTGTGCATCCAAATTTCCTGCCTGGACTGCCCTTTTTTACAGTGGAGGCTGCATGGTGAAGGTAAGCTCATGCTGTAAAGGATATTGTTGACCAGTTAAACTTTTAACTCTCAGCCTAGATAATGTTTTTGAGCAATAATAACCCAACCATGTTATTGTTAATGTTTTGTGTTCTAATGTCAATTAGGGAGATGATAAGAGCCCTAAACCCCAGAGAACCTCAGAGAAGATTCAGGAAGAGACACAGAGGTACAGAAGTCTGCCATCAGCCCTAACCTCAGTGAATCCAGTGACCTGCTGTGGAATGTGAGGGACAATATGCTAATGCTATCAAACTTATCAACCAGGTATCTGTGTGTGCAACAAGCATCATCCTGTATCATCCAGACCCTCAGAGTGAACATTTTCTACTGCTGGAGACACCATCAGCCAGGAGCAGGCTTGTTTGTGTCCAGAGAAAGCAGACATGTTGATTTTTCAGTAGAAAAACTGTTAAGTGAAAAGGTCCTCATGTGTGTAGCAGCGAGCATTAGACACCGACGTGTCATTGGTTTGAAACTGTTCTTTTGCACTGGAAATTATTTATTTTATGTAAGAAAACTGCTTGGAATGAAAAATACCAAAGTTTAAAAAATAAAACTCATGATTTATGCTGTAATGTGTAACGTAATTTTCTTCTTGATAGAATTAATATTAATTAGAAAATTGGTATCGACAAAAGAACCGTCCAGGAACAAACACTGAAGTGAAGGTACTGACACCGGTACCGACACCAATTATTTTAGAAAGGTACCCAACCCTAACCGGCGGAGCTCCATCTAGCTTGCTCTGAATTTTGCTGTCAGCCACCAAGCACAAAAAACACCTGCAATTCAGCATTAGACCACGGTGTTGTCATGATTGTTTTTAAAATCTTTAAAATAGGTCCAGTCGCTCCTTGAGTTCGAGTTATTACAAAGGGCGGATCAGGTTGTTGTGAAAGTTTCTTAAACAACCAGTGACTCCACCCCCGACCAATCAGTGACTGACAGTGTTCTGACGTCACGTTCTAGGGCCGGTTTGGCACGGTTGGAACCCCAGCCAAGAAGGGACTGAAAATGGGACTGGTTTCATGAACCGTTGCTAGTAGAAAAGCCTTGGAACGTGCCAAGTCGAGTGAGTCGAACCGTGCTGTCAAATGGAAAAGGCCATTATTCATCTTGTGATTTCTGAATAATAGAATTGAGATAAATATGAGAGGCACTTAAGTCTACCTGCAGCAAAGCCACATAGAGTTTCAAAGGTAAGAGTTTCTTCAATACATTTCCTCTGGGAGAAAGCCTGGGTATATTTTCTGACCTTCAGTGTTTATACAACCAGCTTTCAGCTTTACTTCCATTCAGTGGTGGGCCACTAATGCTGCAAGCCACAGCCAGAAGAACAGTTAATCTCAGGTAAGCCTGCACTGACTGAGTGGATCTACAGGCCCCGTCCAAATATCTACCTTGTGGAAATAGCATCTGGCATACAATACCTCCCTACTCAACAGCTTCCTAAAATAGGAGCATGTACTAAAGAAGCTTTCATGAACAGACTGAAGATAAGAATGAGGGCAGTAATATGCAGATAGATCAGATGTTGACAGGAAAAAAGTCACATTGATGGATGTGAACATTTTCAAAGGTAAAGAGACAAAAGCACGGGAGTTTGCTGAACTGGCAAATGCCCAATTATGACCCAGCTTTTATAGTTTCAGATAATCAGAGCTGTAAAATAATTTGTAGTTGTTCTGCCTGAACAGAAAATCACTGCAAGTTTGAAATCGAGCTCCTGACTGAATACTTGCAGTAATAATGGTGAATAGATGCAACATAGGCTGTCACCATCAAAACAGAGACTAGTCATGTTTTATTCCATTTTATTTCTGCAGCTGTATATTGTAATTTCTGTCTGGAAAGGGCCTTGAAGAGTCCATGATTTATTCATTATGGGGGCTCGAGTAGCATAGACCAATGACGCGAGAATGAGCACCTTATTCAATGACTCCCATTTTTCAATATGGACAGAATTTCTAGGTCATCCATTTGGAGCACAGTGCACTTCAAAACATGAGTAGCTTCCCTGAAAACAGAGGCCATGAAACGTCAGACATTTTGTGGTATTCTCATGGGGCCCACCAAAAAGTAAAGGACTTCACAGTCATATAGAAGCCCTGGAGCTTTGAACTTGGTAATTTGTTTCACTTATAGGCAGTTTTTAACTTTTTGCCATCGTATTTCTATTATCAAGCAGTTGGTTTTCTCATCAAAGCTCTTGTGCGGTTTCTAATCAACACAGAACATCTTCTCGCTTGATCAGGACAATGTAGAACAAAAATGTCCTCTGCCAGGCACATTAAAAATAAATCTTCTCTGGGATTCAAAGGGCTGCTCTGTTAGGGCAGAGGAAGATGAGAGCTGCTACTCTGCTAGTTTGCCTCGGGAGCCCCTGCAGCAGCCAGTCCCAGCTGATCCATCCATCAGCCTTCAAGCCCATAGAGGTGAGTGACTATTTGAAGGCTCTGCCAGCCACCTTATCCCGAGGCTTAACAATCCAATATTGGTTGTTGCCAAAGATAATTACTCTCCATTGATGGTGGAACACCCAGGGCTAGCAGCAGCCATTTGCATTGCCCAACACCATATATCGATCAGGAGGAAAAGCAGTTGGAAGCTGATAACAATGTTCGTTAAACCAGCGTATCTGGGAGCGATATTGCGCTCTCACTGGATTTTTATTCTCCTAAAGCATCATCCTCTCAGAAAGTCTACCCCCACTCCTTGTTCTTTCATTGAACAAGGTAAAGAATGGCTTGCACTGATAGAATCAGCAAGGACATTTCTGGCATTATTCTCCCTCCAAAAGCACACGCATGTCACCTTGACATTCTTTATCGTCTCCACATGTTTTCCAGGAGAAAATGTGTAAACTAGATTCTGTGTTTGATATACGATTGTTTATAGACCCACAGGTTTAATTTTCCCTCCTCCTGAGTTATTTCAAAGATTGACAAAAGCCAAAAAAACTATTGTTGCTTTTTTTTCTTTTATCGTGGCCTTTGTTTAAAAAGATGTGAAAACAGAAGGCGGCACAGCCTTGTGACGTGTTGTCAATGAATTATTCCAACCAGCTCATAAATTACAGGCCTTTAAAGAGAAGCAAGATTACCAGGTAAATTATTGCCTCGCAGCAACACCCTCAGACATGCATCAATGTGGCTTTTCATTCTGAGCGGACTGCAAGGACACTCGTTTCAGAATTATTAGGCCAGCATAGAGGAAAACCAAAACCAATCAAATTATGTGTGAATATTGAAAACATTTACTGTAATAGAACCATCTCACGTCAAACTCACTGCTTGGGATATGAAACGTAAAATTAAAAACAAGTGGTGTTATTTTCCCTTGTACTAAAATTTCCATTTCTTTAACAAGATAAAAGTGAATTGTGCTCTGGCTCAGAGAGTGTGAAAGACGTTTGGGGATGAATTTTTCATGCACATAGATTATTTAATACACACTGGCACCAGTTTATTAACATTCTATGACTTCTCTTTCTCTATGAGAATATTCTCTACATAATGTGAGACACTTTGGAGGAAACCATCGTTTCCTTATCATGAGGCCAACCAAAGTTGCAGTCAAATACAGTACTAAAAGTCAAGATGGCTTTAGGCCCATCTGATATCAAAATAAAAGCTTGAAACGTGGTAATTTTAAGTTCTAAAATTACTTAGAAAATCTGAAAAAAAAAAGACTTGTTGATATAATCTCATGTGATGTATCGTATTTTCCGCCATACACATCGCACCGCCTTATAAGTTGCATCAGTCCATATGTGTTTAATAAAATGGAAAACATCCATAAATACGTCGCTTTGCCGTATACGTCACATCTCTTATGCGTCACCGCTGACAACCTGGAAATGTGGGCAGGTGTTGTG